>APFE030389521.1:0-33749 GCA_000404065.3 Pinus taeda
ATATATATAAAATATGGCTCATTCATGAACAAGATACTATAGGATATTACTTTTTCTATGGGTTTGTATGCTACAAGTGGAAGGAAATTTTGAGTTAGTGGCGTAGATCATTTGAAAATCCATGTGTTGTAAATTTAGCATGCTACATATGAGGGAATAAACCACCACCAATCATGTATCCATTTGGAAAATATAACAAAATATATATTTCATGGTTTTAATTATTGGAAGGAATATTTTTTTGTCCACATGTGCATATCCATTTATACTACAAATTCAAAGATCTCTCATTTCTATGTCATGGATCTGGGAATCCCAACATCATTAATAAATATTTTGAAAATTTTTTGGACAAGCTATTATAACCCACATATCTTGTTTCAAATTTGACAACCAATAACATTTCAAAATCTATTGGGAACTAGAAAAAACGTTGGAAATCATTATCTATATTCTATGATGTTGTAAAATGGTTGTAAGCACCAATTATTAATTAATTCTCGAGTGGATATATGTTCAAACATTTGTTGTTTAATTTTTAATTAAGATTATGTATAAAAGAGAGTGTCATCTTTGTTTTTTGGGAATGCTCAGGAAGAGAGGAAGCCTACTTAACCTAGGATTATAAAAGTCATTATTCTATACAAATACTAGTCACATTCTTATTTATTTCGTATATGTGGTAGAATTAGAGAGCATTGAATTTAATAGTGATGAAGGTCAATATCAACACCCTTTTGGGAGAGGGACAAGTAGATACCTAAGAGAATATATCAAACCATCTAATTCAAGGTTCATAGAAAATTTCATTCTATCACAATAATGTTTTATCGAGGTCAAACCAATCCAACCACTACCAAGAAGAGCAAGTGTTTCACATTGGTCATTGGAATGAGAAGAAATGTGATTTTTGGGATGCCACAATGCTTAAGGCTTCGAAGAAAGACATTTATCTAGATTGGATCATTATATAATTTTTCATCCATCTCGATTCTTCTCGATTGGAAAAAGCAGAGGAATCAACTTAGAGAACCATTTTTACCGGTGGGACCCAGTTTGGAAAATTAGGGTCTAAAAACTTGCAGGAGCATTTTGAGGCATAAAATGGAATTTTGGGGGTAAATATTTTCATATTTAGTGCCACACCTTCTTTTCCTATTTTACGCATAGATACCTTTCCAACGGTGTAAGAATCACCTCAATTGGATTTCGTATCTAGATGTTATGTCACTTGGAAGTTCACCTTCTTGTTTTAGCCACCATAATTCAAGAGGATGCAATGTCAACCCCATTATTTATGGAAAATGGGATAGCAAAATGATCATGGTGAAGAATAACTTAAAGTAATCCATAGTGTAACTATGGTTAAGAATTGAGGGAGTCAAACCTAACCACTAATTGGTTATCAGGTTATGTTATATCTTGGCCAGTAGGAGGAAAAGGGGATCCATTCTTTTTGAATCGAACTGTAGTAGCCCACGAGCCACATGACCTACTTCTTTGTGTTCGCAACCATTTTCTCCTCAAAGAAAGAGAGTAGAGAGATCTCACCTTCCGTCTAGGTTTTCTCTCGAAAGAGTTTCTTTGGTTATATATTGTGTGAATCATGGTTTGAGAGCTTTTATTCCCCTGTTCTCTATATTCTGAATAACTATAATTTGCATTCATATACAATAACCAATAATTTACAGATCCAATAATCTAAAGAGAAATAAATCATCATAGTATAGATCTTGGATTTTTATGTATAGTTTTATTGGACCTATTCTGACAAACTATACATTTGAATACCCATGACAATTTATAGATCATAAATCCCTTTACTAGTAGGCGGATGATATCCACATCATTATTCATTTATTTTTATATCTATTGTGTCTCTATTGCACCATTTGATATTCTTTGCAATAAGTTATATCAAACTAGATAACCATTATAAATTTCAAAGACCACAAGCCATAACAATTTTTAATTTTATTGCTCATAGACATAAATTTTTGTTTAGTCCACCTAATGGGGTGCAAAAGTATACTAATCAATTTTCACTTATTGAAATAAAAATTGAGATTTTAATTCTATATATCATGTACTCTATTACTAATATTAAAATAGAAGAAATCATTTCCATATAAATATATAGTTCAAAAATTTACATTAAATTTCTGTTTTTATCCAAGTGTAGCTAGGAAGAAAAATTTGAAAAAAATATATTATTAGGACACATGGCAAGATGCAAGGATCATAAGTATACTTGGGAAGAAAAGCTAACAATGGTAAATATCACCTACGTGGGGGATTTTTTGAGCAAAATAAATCAATTTTCATCCTTTGAAAGATGTTAAGGTTCTATATTGTTAAAATGGAATCGCACTATGAACTAATAGAAATTGTTGTGTGCATAGAATTTTTCAATCCTGGTCTCCTATACTACAATTTGACCATTCAAGCGACTACAAATTGAAGTGACTATATGTCAAATCCTTCTATTTCTAGGTGTTTGATGCACAACCAAATAAAAACAACAAATATGAAAAGAATACTATTCACTAGATGGTGTTGTGCTCTAGAGATGCAATATTAAGGAATCCTGTAAAGTTATTGTTTTTCTTTCCTCATTTTTCGTGATTCAACTTCATATATTTTTTTAGTTCAAGATATGCATGTACATTTAATACATGGAAAATGATATCTTACATAGAGAAATATTTATTCGACATCATATTGTTTAATATAGTTATCCTCTTCGAGGGAGGTAGTTGCGGGAGGGGTGTTAATAAGCCCCGACAAAGAAATATAGATGAAATTTGCATGGGGGTTAGGAAAAATCACCAATAATCAAGAAGAAGAACTGACTTTGTGGCTAGGATCAAAAATAATGCTGGAAAGAAGAATTGGTCATCTCATTGTATTGGGAGACTCAATGCTAGTTATTCATAAATTCCATTAAGCAAAATATATGGTCCAAAAATATTTGTCCCCCTTAGATGAGAGAATATGGAATCAAATCCAAAAATTTGAATCTATATCCTTCTACTATGTTAAAAGAGAAAATAATAATATTGCAAATGAACAAACCAATATAAGGGTATGCCTTGATTAGGGCTCTCTTCTCCTAGACCAAGGTGTGTTATCATTCCAATATATTCCATGCTGACTAAGAGGATTAATGTTTTGATGGTTGGGGATATCTCCTTTACTACAAGACGACAAGAGCAAGATTCGAGGCATTCCTCGATTTTAAATATCATTAAGGAAGATGACAGTTCGATGGCTCATGGATTTGGAGAAAGAGATATAGAATCCCTCAAGGTGGTTAATTACTGGAGTGAGGACAAATGGTGTCATAACTCCTGTGCTTGTGCATTGGGATATCACACTCCTCAGGTTTGTATCTCATCTATTCGATTGAGGATTAAATGTGATCATACCAAGCATCAGGTGAGGGATATGTTACAGAGAACTGGTAATTGCAGTCAATTTTGGGAGTTTAGAAACATTCATTGATCTCTGATGGAAGTTCTGAAAGGCGTAGGGCTCTCCACTAGCTATAAACAGAAATTGTCGAGGCTGGAGCTGCATAGAATATTTGTCAATTTTCGTTTGCAAAGGAGCATGGTGTCGTTGAATGTTGAGGGCAGTGAAAGTTTGGAGCATGTAGAGTTCATGGGGGAGGAACACATTGGCAAGCTAGATAGGGTTGGGGATAAAAATATTCTGGAGGAAAATTCCCATTTCTCATTGGTTTCAAGGGAAATGGAAGCGTTGTGCAAGGATATGGAGTGCATTTTCCTTCTAGTGGAAATATTGTCCACCAAAGTCGATAATTTGACTCTGAAGGTTGATGGAATTGAGGTTGCAGTAGAGGAAACAATAGTGGGAGTTCTGAAGGAGGTATTGGGATTGCAAGATCCATCCTCTCCAAGAACAATTCTGTCAATTGAGCCTGAGGAGAAACTACTAGAAATTCAGATGTAGGCAAAGGAATAAAATGGGAATGAAGTTGCAGACGGACAACCAGGAATGGAGTTGCATTTGAGAAACTTTATTTGTTTAATGTTATGTCGAACAATATTATATAATGGCTCTTTTTGAAGAACATATAAGATAAATTTTGATAGAAGTATAGTAGGCTACAGGAATGGTAACAATATAACACTTCTTGAACAATTATGGAGCATGAAAGATGACATTATGTCTATGATTGTAAGGGTTCTAGCCCGTATACAATTATACTAATTAAACTTTAAATCTTTATATCAATCCTTGCCATCCTAAAGCGTAGGGCATACACATAAGCATAATGAAAAATGTTAAATAACATAAGTTCAAAAAAACAAACATGTAAAACTATAAAAGGTGCTTGTAAGTGTCAATGCTTGCCTTACATCATTACAATTATACCAATGAAACTTTAAATCTTTATATCAATCCTTGCCATCCTAAAGTGTAGGGCATACACATAAGCATAATGAGAAATGTTATATAAGATAAGTTAAAAAAAACAAACATCTAAAACTATAAAAGCTGCTTGTAAGTGTCAATGCTTGTCTTACATCATTACAATTACACTAATGAAACTTTAAATCTTTATATCAATCCTTGCCATCCTAAAGCATAACGCATACACATAAGCATAATGAAAAATGTTATATAACATAAGTTAAAAAAACAAACATCTAAAATGATAAAAGCTGCTTGTGAGTGTCAATGCTTGATTTTCAGTATAACACAAAAGCTATTTTGAAAAACATGATAATTGTTGAGATTTTCAGTTTTAATAAATTGGGCAAATCTCATGTAGGTGACAACAATAGAATTTGTTGCTATATTAGCTCTATTTTGTTGGGAAAGAGTTAATGCATCATATATTTGTTGTGAGAGGGATTTATGAGTTAGTTGGATTCTCTTAGCTATAAAATATATGCCCGTACAGATATTGGGATGATGTATAGAGTGTAACGAAATAAATTATTGTAATTTCCTATTTGAATAATAAGATTACCAATGCGTCTATTTGGTGGACGTAGCCCAGATTGGTTGGGTGAACCACGTTAAATCATTGTGTCATTTGTGTATGATTTTTATACTGTATTTGTCTTTTAATTTCTGTTGCGCACCGTTTTACTCTAACAATTGGTATCAGAGCGTGTTGGAGCGGGTGCGTGTGTGCGACAGAGCTGCAGGTGGATTTTTTCCAAGATTCAGCGATTGGCGCGATTTCGGGCGAAACAGTCGCGCCAATAATATCCAGTGAATGGATTGGCGCGTTAATTGCTGGATAGGCACGCCAATTGGCGTGAATCCAAGCTTATTAGTCGCGCCAAAGCGCCAATATCCTGATTAGCGCGGATCTGACGGGAATAGTCGCACCAATTTCGGTACTCAGAGCGATTTTTCTTCTGGCGTGGTTTGTCTACGGTTCAGGTAGGACCAAGTCCCTTTTGGCGCGCCAACCGAGGACCGTGTTGGTAAAACTGCATTTTTTTGTTATTTTTTTTTATTATTTTATAATCTGTAGATTGTACAGCAGAGCGATTTTTTGATAAAGTAAAGGCAGTACAGTAGAAGGTGAAGTCATTCTTTGTTGAATATTAATTTGATTAATTAACAAGTTGGAAATGGAGATTGTTTTTTGGTTGATACAATATGGCAAAAACTCAAAGTGCTAGTTTTGAGATCGAGAAGTTCAGTGGCAAGAACAACTTCGAGATCTGGAAGGTCAAGATGTACGATCTGCTTGTGCTACAAGGCGTGGCAAAGGCGTTGATGGGAAAATCCAAACAGCCATATAACGTAACAGATGATGAGTGGGACGAAATGGATGAAAGAGCAGTGAGTGTTATTCAGCTGTGTTTGGCGGATGACGTTTTGTTTAATATCGTGTCGGAGAAAACAGATGTTGGTTTGTGGACGAAGCTTGAGAAGTTGTACATGACAAAATCCTTAACCAATAGGATTCTCCTGAAGCGACAATTGTACAGTTTGCAAATGAAGGAAGGTACGTCGATTACTGATCATTTGAATGCTTTTAATACTCTCCTAGTGCAATTAGAAAATATAGAAGTAAAATTTCAATCAGAAGATAAAGCTATTACTTTATTATGCTCGTTGCTCGAGTCATCGAATCATATTGTTACTTCTATAAGTCTTAGTTCATCAGAAATCCTTGAGTTTGATGATGTAGTTGCATCTTTATTATCTGAAGAAACAAGGAGAAGGTCGAATTTAGAAACCTCTACATCAGAAGCAATGATGGTGAGAGGTCGTTCTAAAGAATGATGCTTTAGTAGGCAGAGCAACTCACGTTCAAAGTCGAAAGGGAAGAAGAGTAAGGTAAAGTGTTGGTTTTGTGGCAAATCAGGACATTTTAAAGAAGGACTGCTAGAAGCGACAGCAAACTTCTAAAGAAGATTCTTCGACAGAGAAGAAAGAAGCAAATACGACAGATACAGGTTCGGCATCTGGTTTAGGTATGAGTGATGAAGTGTTATCAGTTAATTTGTCAAATCATGATCAACATTGGCTGTTAGATTCTGGTGCATCAAGCCACATGTGCATTCATAGAGAATGGTTTAAGACGTATAAATCAATTAATGATGGAGTTGTGTACATGGGTAATGATGTCACATGTAATATTGTGGGAATTGGGAGTATACAGCTGCAAATGTTTGATGGGACAACAAAAAATTTCACTGATGTTAGACATGTACCAAAATTAAGGAAAAATCTAATTTCACTAGGAGCACTTGACTCAAATGGATATAAAACTATAATTCAAGGTGGAGTAATGAAAATTTACAAAGGTATTTTACTAGTAATGAAAGTTAAGAAGGTAGGAAATCTGTTTCAGTTAGAAAGAAGAACAGGGTTAGATGAGGTGTCTACGGTGTCTGAACATGACAGTAGTTCTATTCGCTTATGGCATCAAAGGTTGGGCCATATGAGCGAAAGAGGGTTAAAGATTTTGGCTGATCGCAAGTTACTTCCTAATCTAAAGTCTGGAAAGTTAGATTTCTGTAAACATTGTCTGTTTGGAAAACAAAGTAAGCAAAAGTTTAAAACAGGCAAACATACTAGTAAAGGAATCCTTGATTCTATCCATTCAGATGTTTGGGGTCCAGCCCTTACAACCTCATACGGAGGCTCGTCATATTTTGTATCGTTTATTGATCATTTTTATAGGAAAGTGTGGGTCTACATGTTGAAAAGGAAGTCTGATGTTTTTACAGTTTTCAAGCAGTTTAGAGCTTTGGTAGAAAACATCACTGGTAGAACTATAAAATGTTTAAGAACTGACAATGGTGGTGAGTTTACTTCCAAGGAGTTTGAAAATTATTGCAAGGATGCAGGGATCAAGAGACATAAGACCATTTTTTATACTCTTCAGCAAAATGGAGTTGTTGAACGCATGAATAGGACTCTTTTAGAGAGAGCAAGGAGTATGATGAGTAACGTCGGTTTGCAGAAGGAATTGTGGACAAAAGCGGTGGCTACAGTTTGTTATGTGATAAATCGATCACCATCAACGGCGATAGGATGCAAGATTCCTCAAGAGGTATGGAAAGTTCGCCCTTGTGATTATTTTAAACTCAGAGTGTTTGGTTGTGATGCATATGCTCTAGTGCCTAAACATCAGCGAACTAAATTAGATCCAAAGTCAAAATGGTATATCTTTGTTGGATATGGTGATGGAACAAAGGAATATAGATTGTTCGATCCTACTACCTGCAAAATCATCATTAACAAAGATGTAAAGTTTAATGAATCCTCTCTTGTACAGTTAGATGTAGATAATAAATTGAAACGGGATGATGTATCTGATTTTCAACACATTCAGTTTGAAAGCACTTCTAACGATAGTCTAGATGAACATAGTTCAGATACAAGTCATGAACAGGTTTCAGATTCAGATCATGAACAAGGTTCAAGTGTAGATCATGAACAGGTCTCAAATGCTGATCATGAAGAAGTTCCTACAGATGGTAGTCAGCCAATTGTGGAAGCACCAGAAACATCCTTAAGGAGGTCTACAAGAATGAAACACCCTCCTAAAAGGTATGATGATTATGTTACTTCAGTTACATTTACCGCTAATGACGATGAACCTCTATGCTATCAGGAAGCTGTAGAAGGTTCGAAAAGTGACAAGTGGAAAGCAGCTATGAAGGACGAAATGATGACCTTAGGTAAAAATGGCACATGGGATCTGGTTGAACTTCTGAAAGACAAGAAAACTGTGGGATGTAAATGGGTTTTCAAATTGAAACGGGGTGTGAATGATACAGAGGACAGGTACAAAGCGAGGCTGGTCGCAAAAGGGTTTTCTCATAAAGCAGGCATTGACTTTCATACGGTTTTTTCACTAGTGTCTAAAATAGTTTCAATTAGAATTGTGTTAGCATTAGTCGCTTTGCTTGATTTAGAATTGCAGCAACTAGATGTTAAGACTGCATTTTTACATGGAGATTTAGATGAGGAAATTTATATGGAACAACTGGAAGGGTTTGTTCAGCATCGCAATAAGAAATTTGTCTGGAGGCTCAAGAAATCATTGTATGGCCTGAAGCAGTCGCCTCGGCAATGGTACAAGAAGTTTGATTCTTTCATGTTGAGTCAAAAATATATAAGAAGTGAATATGATCATTGTGTTTATTTTAAGCAATTAAGTAATGGCATATTCATTATCTTAGTGTTGTATGTTGACGATATGCTTTTAGCAAGCAAAAGCATCGAAGAGATTAACAGGTTAAAGGCTCATATGGCAAGGACATTTGATATGAAAGATCTAGGAGCAGCAAGACAGATTTTGGCCATGGAGATTTTCAGAGACAAGAGCAATGGTAAGTTGTGGCTATCACAACAGAAGTATATTGCGAAGATACTCTTGAGATTTGGTATGAACAATGTGAAGCCTATGTCAGTCCCTTTAGCTTCCTATTTTAAGCTTTCTTCTAGTTTATGTCCTAATACAGATTAAGAAAATGAATATATGTCTCGAATTACATATGCCAATGTAGTAGGATGTTTGATGTATGCGATGGTTTGTACTAGACTAAATATTTCACATGCAGTTGGGGTTGTCAGCAGGTATATGGCAAATCCAGGTAAAGAACACTGGTCAGCAGTGAAATGGGTGCTTCGGTATTTGAGAGGCACAAGCGATTATTGTATCACTTATAATAAAAGTAGTGAATTTGTTTGCGGATATGTTGATTCGGATTTTGCAGGTGATTTGGACAAGAGAAGGTCAACATCAGGGTATGTCTTTAGTCTTGCAGTTGCAGCTATTAGCTGGATGTCAAAGCTACAGAACATTGTTGCTTTATCCACTACTGAAGTAGAATAAATCGCTGCTTCTCATGCTTGCAATGAAGCGATTTGGTTGAAAGGTTTGTTTGGTGAGTTTGGTAGGTTGCAAGACAACATCAAGTTATTTTGTGACAGTCAAAGTGCGATACATTTGGCTAAGAATCCAGCCTATCATAGTAAATCAAAGCATATACCAATCAAGTACCATTTTGTAAGACAGGTTATCACTGAAAAGGGAGTCTCTCTTGGAAATGTGCATACAAAGGAGAACTGTGCAGACATGTTCACGAAACCAATTTTATTAGAGAAGCTACGTTGGTGTTTGGCTTCTCTTGGCTTACAGAAAAGATAAAAATAAGAAAGAAATAGGGTATCAAGGTGGGAATTGTTGAGATTTTTAGTTTTAATAAATTGGGAAAAAATCTCATGTAGGTGACAACAATAGGATTTGTTGCTATATTAGCTCTATTTTGTTGGGAAAGAGTTAATGCATCCTATATTTGTTGTGAGAAGATTTATGAGTCAGTTGGATTCTCTTAGCTATAAAATATATGCCCTTAAAGGTATTGGGATGATGTAGAGAGTGTGAGGAAATAAATTATTGTAATCTCCTATTTTAATAATAAGATTGCTGATGCCTCTGTTTGGTCAGATTGGTTGGATGAACCATGTTAAATCATTGTGTCATTTGTGTATGATTTTTATACTTTATTTGTCTTTTAATTTCCGCTACGCACCATTTTGCTCTAACAATAATTAAAAGAAAAAAGAGTTAAAAAAATAAATGTATATTTAAGAGGTGATATTAAATTACTACAAATTTACAAATATAAATTTCCATTGAATGTAGAAATTTAATTTTTATTTTTTTTTAATTTGATTGTGAAGAGATATTCTTAGACTCCTCAATTTATTGTGAAGATATGTGTTAGGCTACTCCAGTTTTATTGTGAATACGTGTCTTAGGCTATTCTAGTTAGTGAAGAGATGTGTAGGCTATTATGGCAATGTTATAGTGAGGTGAACGGCAATGTTACACTGAGGTGAATAGCAAATGTTGGTCAATAACCCGGGTTGAGCTGAATGTCAATATTGAAATGGACTTAGGTTGGCGTGGTGAAAATGAGAGAAACGTTTTACCAAACCTCGCTCGTCGTATGATGCCACAAGTTTACTTACCTCCTCGCTGCTGGTTTACTTACCTCCTCGTTCCTGGTCCATATCCATCTATACGACCACCTCGTCCTCCCATGTCATGGAATTATGAAGTCTTTCAATGTTTTCCCCACCTCACACCCATGACACCCATCTCCATTAAGACAGAGATGGACCATCCAGAAAGACCAGGACCAGACCCTTCTTACACCGAAAGACTGTTTTGGAGTTGGTGCACCTGCACAGAAGCCGCAATTAGATTTACTTTAGTGCTCATCTCTCTGCAATTAGATTTACCTTACTGCAATTAGGCTCCCCTCATCTACTTTAATGCGTATCTCTGTGCAATTTAGCTAGCCTCATTTTTAGTATTATTATTATTATTATGGTTTTTAGTATTATTATTATTATTATGGTTATGGCAATGGCCACCGGTGTGGTGTTGTGTTGGTTATGGCAATGGCCACCGTTGTCGGTGTGTATTTTCTACTCCATCGGTTCAGCAACAAACTATACCCCACTGCCAGAGAGACTGAAGGGGCATTCTATTATTCTGCACGACTGAAGCCAAGTGCCAATGGGCATGGGTATATATATGCAACCCAATTCGCCAAATCTTCAAAACGCATCGCTGAGCTTAGAGCTACATTCAGGTTGTTGTTTAAGTACAAGGATGAACATGTCGAGATCAAAGGCGTTGCTCTGCCCTTCCCCAGCTCATGTGAAGTACGTGCTAATTGTCATCCTGTTGATTATTATGATTCAGTACCCGGATATAGTAGCAGGAAAGCATGCGCAGACAACCAGGCATTACAAGTTCAACGTAAGTACCAAATTATTTTGCTTACTTGTCATGTTGCGTACTTGAAGTTGATGGCTTCATTATTATGAATGTATTACATTGCAGGTGAGGCTAAGCAATGTGACACGTCTTTGCCGCACGAAACCTTTGATTACAGTGAATGGAAAGTATCCAGGACCTACAGTTGTTGCTCGCGAGGGAGATCGGGTAATTATAAAACTTGTAAACCACGTGAAGGACAACGTCACTATTCACTGGTAATTACATTCATTCATAAAAATTATACTCAAATACCTTCTGTCTTAAGCTGCATGCAGCAATGCCACCAGGTGGATTGGTTGATTAATTGAACACAACATTATTTTTCTGCAGGCATGGCGTTCGACAGCTGAGATCGGGATGGGCGGATGGTCCTGGTTATATCACTCAATGTCCACTTCAAACCGGAATGAGTTACGTTTATAATTTCACCATCGTAGGGCAGAGAGGAACTCTATGGTGGCACGCACACATTTCTTGGTTAAGAGCCAGTGTATATGGAGCCTTCATTATCTATCCTAAGCACCGCGTTCCCTACCCCTTTACCAAACCATACAAGGAAGTCCCCATCATTTTGGGTAAGTTTAATTTTATAGTAATTCATTTAATTTACTGGACCTTGCAGTAACTGTATGGCAATCTCATATTTTTTTTGGCCGTGTACTGCACCTCCATGGCAATCTCATATTTGTTTGGCCGTGTACTGCACCTTCACCTTGCAGGAGAATGGTGGAATGCAGATACAGAGAAAGTTATCCAGCAGGCTCTCCAAACAGGTGGTGGTCCAAATGTGTCAGATGCATACACTATAAATGGACTTCCTGGCCCACTTTACAACTGCTCTTCCATTAACGGTAATTATATTATATTTTATTTCAATAAATCAATGGTAACCATAATCTGTCTTTCTGTGTTTAGAGAGAAAACTATGGAGGCTCATGCACATATTTGACTAATCTCACCATGTCAATTTTTTTACACAGATACATTCGTTTTAAATGTGAATCATGGGAAGACATATCTTCTCCGTATAGTCAACGCTGCACTCAATGATGAACTCTTTGTTGCCATTGCAAATCACAGTTTGACTGTGGTGGAGGTGGATGCCGTTTATGTGAAGCCTTTCCAGATAGACACTCTTGTTATAACACCGGGCCAGACCACCAATGTATTATTCACAGCCAATGCTTCTACTAATGTTGGCGCAGTTCAACAGTTTTTCATAGCAGCTCGCCCATTTGTTACAGGGGGTGGAACATTTGATAACTCCACCGTTGCAGGAATTGTGAGCTACAATATTTCCAACTCCAACAACTCTTCCGCCATTATGATGCCAAGACTCCCATCCCTCAATGATACAACCTTCGCCGCAAACTTTAGTGCAAAACTTAGAAGCTTGGCTACTTCACAATTCCCAGCATTGGTTCCTCAAACGGTAGATAAGAAGTTTTTCTTTACAGTGGGCCTAGGACTTAATCCTTGTCCCACGGGGATGGGGAACGCCACATGCCAAGCACCCAACAACACCAGATTCACCGCCTCTGTCAACAACATTTCTTTTGTTCTCCCAAGCACTGCTCTTCTTCAATCCCACTATTTCAAGCAGATGAAAGGAATCTATAAGACCAGTTTTCTAGACAATCCTCCATTCCCATTCAATTACACAGGGACTCCACCCAATAATACTGCGGCTGTGAATGGGACCAGAGTCAAAGTCCTTCCCTTCAACGCAACAGTTGAATTGTTTCTTCAAGACACCAGCATTTTCAGCACAGATAGCCACCCTCTACATCTCCATGGTTTCAATTTCTTCGTGGTGGGCCAAGGCGTTGGAAACTACAATGAATCAATCGATGCACCCAAATTTAACCTTATTGACCCTGTTGAAAGAAACACTATCGGAGTCCCAAAAGGAGGTTGGGCGGCTCTTAGATTCTGCGCCAACAATCCAGGTATTACATATCTCAATCCACTCTCATCTTATATAACATTCAACATTCAATTACATTGAAATTTCAATATTGTCCATATCATCAAATCTACTTCAAATAATTCTATTATTAATGTCGTCTATTTGTATGTAGGTGTGTGGTTCATGCATTGCCACTTGGAAATTCACACATCGTGGGGACTAAAAATGGCATGGGTCGTGAAGGACGGAAAAGGTCCCCTTCAATCTCTCCCACCTCCCCCCTCTGACCTTCCCCCTTGTTGATCTCCTTCCTTCGATTGTCCCCCCACCACCACCACTCTCACTTTATTTCTTGCTTTTATTTTGGGCCTCCTCGATGTTTTAGTTTTGCTTGTGTCAATTTTTTTTCTATTAATGGCTCAAACATTAAATATATTACCAACATTAGGAAGATCATGAGTCAACAACACCAAGCATCATCTTCCAACAATGAAGGAAGATCAATATCTACATGTTTACATACATAGAAATGGTGTACTCATAGGGACTTAGTTCAAAATGGGAAATCAATCCAAATACATTGGTTCCATTAAATTGTAGAGCACATGAGTGCTTAATCCAAATTTCTAATAAAAATGTTTTGAGTTCTTTGATATGCAATCTACCACTTGCCATAGTTTCATTATTAGTAGTTTCTAGAGTGATTGCATTCAACATTTAAACATATTTGAATGTGTTTCATAATATATTTTCCTACAATTGTTAAGTGTTTCTAAAAATATACAAAGTGTTATATGTTTTTACATTTAACATTTTTTCTAGTTTTCACCGAAACTTATAAACCACAAAGATTCACAATGCGTTCCATAATTTACTCCCACATAAACATGGGTTTGAGAGATATAACAGATGGTTTCACATGATAAACGTCCAAATAGTCTCAAATTGAAACACACACACACACACACACACACACACACACACACACACACACATATATTGTTTTTTATATTGTCTCAACCTTGGTATATCCCTAGACAAAATATAAACAATGTCTCTCTAATACAATCCTACATGTTATATTATGGTATGGAACATTGTAAGGAAAATGTTCTTCCATTGAGCTAGCATCCTTTAAAGAACTTGGGTAGAAGGACAAGCAGATCAAATGCAAGGTTCATAGAAAGGCTCATTCTTGTCAACATAACATTTTATGGAGGCAAAACCAATCTAACCAACACCAACAAGAATAAGTGTTGCACATCGGTCATTGGAATGGGAATAAATGTGATTAATGGGATTCCCAATGCGTAAGGATCCAATAATAGAAATCCCTTTTCTAGTAGGTGGATAAATTGCAAAGGCCACAAGTCATAACAATTTTTATTTTTATTTTTATTTCTCGGGGACATATCTTTTCATTCAATCCACTTGATGCAATGCATAAGCAGTCCAATCACCTTCCACTTGCTAAAAGAAAGCTTGATCTTTTAATTCTAAATAGTGTGTAGTATATTTCTAATCTAATAATAGAACAACTCTTTTGGGTATCAATATGTAGCTCGAAAAATTACATTAAATATGGGTTATTTTTCCAAGTGTAGCTAAGAAGAAGAAATTAAAACCTAATACTATTGGGACACATGGAAAGAAGTAGGGATCACATGTCTACTCACGAAGAAAATATAACAATGGTAAGTATCATTTGCAATGACATATTTCGAGCAAAATCAATCAAACTTCATCTTTGGAAAATATCTTAAGGTTCTATATTGTTAAAATAGAAACTCCACCCTCAATAAGTGATGAAAATTGTTAAGTTGGAGTACGTTAGGGGAAGAAGGAATGCCTAGTGGAGAAGCAAAATGAATTCAGATCACTTCTTCAACTAGTATGGAATTGAACCAACAATTATCTCAATATTTTCCCTAAATCAATCCTCTCTTCAATTTTTTGAAATTGATCAACCAACGTCTAGGATCTAGTGAAACATACTTCGAGATGAAACAATTAATTTCCCATCCTATAGTATTATTGCGATGGATTGATAGATTAAATTATCTCCATATTGATTTGACATTCTTCCAAATATTTTGACACTTTGAATTCAATCAGTATCATCTACAAAAATACAATGGGTTAACAATTCAACATAATGCACCTTTATGATCCATGTTCTACAGAATGCACTTTCCCATTGTTGTTCAACAGAACGCACCCATGACCACTCGCAACACAATGAAACTGAGTACCAATACCATGTTACATGTTTTGCCATCCAACCAAAGAAATATTATTGTGAATCAAACCATAGGATGAAACCACAAATGAAACCATGTGCCAAAGCCAAGACTTGGCAATAGAGTGGTGCACAACATGTTGTGTCTTGGGCCATAACCATGCCATAAAAATATATATTTTTATTTCTCATAGACGTAGCTTCAATTAAATCCACCTAATACAGCCCATAAGTTGTCTAATAACCTTCCACTTGTTTAAATCAAACTTTGACATTTTAATTCTAAATAACATGTGCTACGTTGCCAATCTAATAATACAATAAATCCTTTTAGTACAAATATGTAGTTCAAAAAATTACATTAAATATGGGTTTTTAGCACAAGTATAACTAGGAAGAAGAAATTTGAATAAAATCCTATTAGAGCACATGGCAAGATGCAAGGGTCATCAATATATAGCTTGATCATTGAAGTGACTACATGCCAAAATTTTCTAATTTTAAGTTTAAATATCGCATATGACTCTCTTTCCCTAACTCAAATTCATATAATACTAATTTACTATTTTATTTTAATATACATTAATCTCAATTATAATTAATTTACCATATTTTTAATTAAAAAAAACATTTTTCTTTATATTTATTAATAGCATTTATAATGATATTCCTTATTTTATTAATTAACATTATATATTATAATTAAAATTATTTAACCTTAATCATTTTACTAAATTATTTAATTCTATTAATTAATTTGCTACTTATTAATTTACCTTTATAATAATAGGTATTTTTATTAATTAATATTATATTACATTATTTTAATTAATTAATTTTTAGTCATATTATTATTTATTATTAATAAATCATTTATAAAATACATTATATTATGATATTATTTATTATAAAATATTCTCATATATATATGTGTGTGTGTGTTTAATATTAAAATATATAATTAATTTTAGCAAGTCTCACTCGCACAATCGTTGAGGATGGGCCTCGTCGGCAAGGCAACCCAGGATCAAATCTCAATGCGGGTCATTGTGCCCTGTGTTCGGGGAGACATGCTGTAAAATCAAGTTAACTAAGAGCTGGTGTGGCCCAGGCCGGTGCGATCTGACAACTTAGATGCCCTCGGTAAGCACTCCTCAAGCCACATGTAAGCCTAGGGAGACATACAATTGAAATATATAAGATATATATATATATAATATATAATATATTATTATATAGGCTTAATGCTAAGATTTTTTTTTTCATATTCATTTGATTATTAAGTTATTTTTAGGTTTTAGTTATTTATATGTTTTTTTAGCACACATTTTAGGAATGTGATGTCTTCCTTTTGTTTATTTATTATTTTGTTTGTCTTAACTTTCTTCAACCTTTGCATTGAAGATCGATCCATCTATGGATTCGAAATGTCTACAATTCTCAAACAAACTGTGGTAAATCTGAAATCTCCATCTACAACAATGAACCACAAAAGCCTAAAATCTACCATAATTCTAGGTAGTTTGACACACAACAAATTCAAAAGAACAAATTTGAAAGAAATACCATTCAATAAATGATGTTTTTCTCTAAAAATGTAATATTGAGGAGTTTTATTAAGTAACTATTGTGATTTCATCATTTCTTCACAATTCAACTTCAAACATTTTTTTATTTCAAAATATGCATGTATATGAAAAATAATATCTTACCAAAAAAATTACTCTACATCATTTTTTTAATATAATAATATTCATCTGTTATATTTTATTCTCCAAATTTAAGTCCATAAATATGAAATGTGCAAACTCCCGCAACAAACATCTATTGCATCTCATAATAGCAAATTGAAATTAACCACATTTCTATAAAATTTAGGGCATTTAAGAAAGCATATCCAAAGCATTGAGAAGACTTCTAATGTTTCAAATTTCAAAAATCTTGAAATTTTGAATTAAGTAAAAATATTGTTGTCCTTAAAAATGTTTTAATTACTAATATAAAAAAAAAATTGATTATGTTAAGAGGAGATGCATTCAAATTTTGAAAAGTTTGAGGTGATTTGAAATAAATTAGCATTAAAGTAATTTTTAACACTATGACATGTTCCCTCAAAGAATTATATATGATTTATACACATTTTCTTCGATGATGAATTAGACCAAGAAGAGAAAACAAAAATCAAGTGTGATGAATAGAATAAAAATAAAGGTATGCATAAGGAAAAGTCAAAATAAAAAAGTGAGTAGCCTATCCTTAAAAAAAAAGAAGCTAATTTTGGATTTGGATGGCCCATGCAATGGGAACAAAAAGGATATGCCTACCAAAAAAAAATGTAATTATCAAGGTGAAAACCTACCAAATGTAAAAAGCAAAGTGGGTGGGAAGTGCATTGAAAATGGAAATTATAATATGGGTAGTTTGCATTTAAATATCATTAAAATAAATTGGGAAACTTTCTCACACAAAAAGTAGAATGAAATGGTAAGTGGGTAGCCTACAAAGAAAAAATGATCTACAAAACAACCTTGATTGGAATAGGGAATAGATAACTAAGAGGAGTGAGACTACTCATCTCATTATGGATATTAGATAACATGGGAGTGAGGGAATGAATGTTGTTAGCATGGAGGATAATATTGTAAATGAATCCAAGAAAGTAGCCAAAATAGGATCCTATTTTAACCTCTATTGTAAAAGTAAATAGTTTTTAGAGGGATTTACTATCAATATTTGAACAAAACTTTTCCCTTCTAGAAAGAAAAATAAAATGGCTCATTATTTAGGTGCAATAAAATGGAGGACCATATACAAATGATACTAATTTCATCTATTGAATGGAATTGATCACTATGGAATCCTATCGTGTGACCAAATAATATGTTAATATTATTTGTATTATTGGTTTATAAGGTATATCACATATAAAAAGGAGGACCATATACAAATGATACTAATTGCATCTATGGAATGGAATTGATCACTATGGAATCCTATCGTGTGACCAAATAATATGTTAATATTATTTGTATTATTGGTTTATAAGGTATATCATATATATTTAGACCAAAAATCTGTTCATGAGGCTTAATTTCTCGGAAGCATTGGAATATAGGAAAAAATTCAAGCTACTATTTGTCTCTAAGTATGAAGCTACAAGTCAAGCATTATAATTATGATATGGTTATTGAGAATAGTAGAGTGAACACAAAATATGTATAATATGATATGAATTATCCATGGCAATGACTTTTTGGAGGACCATAGGAAACAATTTTCAATTTTACGTTTGAATATGAAAGAAAGTTTACATAAATCCTATAGTATTATATGTAGTCTCTATTAAGGTTTTAAGGAACCTTTGTATTTAAAATTGCGTGCAACACAAGAAAATCACTCCCTTGTGATTTTGGAAATCAATTGGAAGATAAGACAATAAATAAGGGTGTTTGGAACATCTAGAGGAACTTCCAAATAAGAAGGAAATCATTGACTACCAAGTGGAAGGAAGTTTGATCCAAGCGACATAAGAAAATAGTGCGAACCTCCCAAGAAACATTAGAAAATAGTGTGGACTTCCCATGAAATAGGGAGTGAATGGGGGCATAATAAGTATGGAGTTGTGTTTCAGCACTGAGCTTCACTAGCTCAAAATAAAAATAAAAAAATTGATGATAAAACAAAATTAAAATAACCTCATAAGTTTAATAAGGCATTTATTTGGTATTTTATTTACAAATTTAGTTAACATTAGGATCTCT
Source organism: Pinus taeda (assembly GCA_000404065.3). Classification (NCBI taxonomy): domain Eukaryota; kingdom Viridiplantae; phylum Streptophyta; class Pinopsida; order Pinales; family Pinaceae; genus Pinus; species Pinus taeda. The sequence continues at coordinate 19,218 of APFE030389521.1, forward strand.
CTCTCTCGCCATATATATATATATATATAATGGCTCATTAATGAACAAGATACTATAGGATATTACTTTTTCTATGGGTTTGTATGCTACAAGTGGAAGGAAATTTTGAGTTAGTGGTGTAGATCATTTGAAAATCCATGTGTTGTAAATTTAGCATGCTACATATGAGGGAATAAACCACTACCAATCATGTATCCATTTGGAAAATATAACAAAATACATATTTCATGGTTTTAATTATTGGAAGGAATATTTTTTTGTCCACATGTGCATATCCATTTATACTACAAATTCAAAGATCTCTCATTTCTATGTCAGGATCTGGGAATCCCAACATCATTAATAAATATTTTGAACATTTTTTGAACAAGCTATTATAACCCACATATCTTGTTTCAAATTTGACAACCAATGACATTTCAAAATCTATTAGGAACTAGAAAGAACGTTGGAAATCATTATCTATATTCTATGATGTTGTAAAATGGTTGTAAGCACCAATTATTAAATAATCTCCAGTGGTTATATGTTCAAACATTTGTTGTTTAATTTTTAATTAAGCTTATGTATAAAAGAGAGTGTCATCTTTGTTTTTTGGGAATGCTCAGGAACAGAGGATGCCTACTTAACCTAGGATTATAAAAGTCATTATTCTATACAAATACTAGTCACATTCTTATTTGTTTCATATATGTGATAGAATTAGAGAGCGCTGAATTTAATAGTGATGAAGGTCAATATCAACACTCTTTTGGGAGAGGGACAAGTAGATACCTAAGAGAATCTATCAAACCATCTAATTCAAGGTTCATAGAAAATTTCATTCTATCACAATAATGTTTTTTGGAGGTCAAACCAATCCAATCACTACCAAGAAGAGCAAGTGTTTCACATTGGTCATTGGAATGAGAAGAAATGTGATTTTTGGGATGCCCCAATGATTAAGGCTCCGAAGAAAGAAATTTATCTAGATTGGATCATTATATAATTTTTCATCCATCTCGATTCTTTTCGATTGGAAAAAGTAGAGGAATCAACTCAGAGGACCATTTTTACTAGTGGGACCCAGTTTGGAAAATTAGGGTCTAAAAACTTGCAATAGAATTTTGAGGCATAAAATGGAATTTTGGGGGTAAATATTTTCATATTTAGTGCCACGCCTTCTTTTCCTATTTTACGCATAGATACCTTTCCAACGGTGTAAGAATCACCTCAATCGGAATTCGTATCTAGACGTTATGTCACTTGGAAGTTCACCTTCTTGTTTTAGCCACCATAATTCAAGAGGATGCAATGTCAACCCCATTATTTATGGAAAATGGGATAGCAAAATGATCATGGTGAAGAATAACTTAAAATAATCCATATTGTAACTATGGTTAAGAATTGATGGAGTCTCGAATAAATTACATAGGAACAATTGGCTTCATGAGATCAGCGTCCAAGCTTTGACCTAGACTGTGTGACCAGGGGATCCTGCATGTGCCTGCATCTCACGCTCCTATGTGGGAGCCGCTAAAGACTCTCTCAGGAGCCTGCGTGGAAGTGAGAACCGAATACTGTGCCTGCGGGGGTCCGTCGAGGGCCTGGCTCAGCTGAGGCCGCCTTGGCTGGAATTGGCCCGCCATGGAGGAGCCATCAACCTCTGCAGCCGAGGCCTTTAAAACCCTCCTAGCTTCTCTACCTAAGAAAAAATGTACGGAATCAGCAATGTTTGTGAAAAGACTGGAAGATATTCCGGAGATTGCTCTCCCGCCGGAAGGACCGATCCAGGTAGCCCTCTCGCTGGCAGATCGGGCACTGGTAGGATAGTTTACAGGACTCTGGCCCTCGCCGAAGACGACCGAGAACTAGGTTTCCTGGAACTAGGCACCACTGATCCAAAACAACGTAACCTCTTACTTCCTCGGGAGAGGCTACTTTTTGTTCGAATTCTCTGCAAAAGAAGACAAAGATTTAATTTTCAGGAACAACCCATATTTCATGGGCCCCCAATCGCTTTACTTAAATAAATGGACCCCGGACTTCAATCCAGCGGTAGACGTGCCCACAGCAGTCCCGGTGTGGGTGAGGCTCCCAAATCTCCCTGTCCACTGCTGGAACTGGGACTCTTTGAAGCATATTGGCAATACCCTAGGAAAATTCATAGACAAGGCCAACAGTAAGGACCAATATGACTGTGCCAGAATCTGTGTAGAGGTAGATATGGAAGTCGGACTATTGGAAGCTGTCAAAATAGTGGTAGGTCCCTGGACCCACATACAGAAACTGGACTATGAGCAGCTGCCATTCAAATGCTGGAAGTGCCATGTCTACGGGCACTTTGCCAGGGACTGCCCGACCAAAGGAGTGGAAGAAAAAGGAAAGGACGAGGGATGGAATCAGGCAAAGCGATCCAAAAACTCTCACAGGAAGAATACAGATGGGGGTGCCAAAATCCACCAAGAGGGCATAGCTCAAAATCAGTCAGGGAAAGTCAAGGGAATAAATTCGAAATCCTTGGATCTGAGACCATGAACGCACATGAGACAGAAGTTCCAAAGGAGACCTCTACCCCCAAAGCCTCCCCCTCCATCAAAATCCCAGAGCCTCCCAAAGAAAAGGCCACAGAAGAAGAGGAAGAAACTCAAGAGTTTGAAGATTCAGAGGAAGAAGGGGAAATCGGGGAATCCCAGTCTTCTCCCAGAAGATCTGCTCGAGGGCGCAAATCTACAAAAGAGAAAAGAGAGCAAGAAACCTACAAGGACAAGCTCTAGGGTAGCCAGCCAACGCTAGAGAAGCTTCTAGCCAAAACCCCGAAGGTGACAAGGATTCAAACACAGGGTTCTAAGGGAGCCCCCCAAGGCAGAAATAAATGATGAAAATAATCTCCTAGAATTGTAGGGGGATGGGTACCTCAGCTAAGGAAGAAGAAATGCTCAGCTGAACAAGATTGGAAGCCCCAGACATCCTCCTCATCCAGGAGACTAAACTGGAGGAATCAACTTTCCTCCAAGCAAGCAAAAAATTTTGGAAAAAAAATGGAGTGCATGCAGTGTCTGCCCGTGGAGCATCGAGAGGGCTGGGGGCACTATGGAACCCAAATAAGTTTTCTCTAATCTCTAAGTCCCTCAACACCCATTGGATCTTTTTAAAAATGCAACACTTAGACTCAAAAGAGAATATATGTCTATTCAATGTGTATGTTCCTAATAATGCAAGTGAGAAAAAAGATTGTTGGGACTCCATCAAAGGCCTAGCAGATATAGAAAACTTGGAATGGAGATTTAAACCTCACACTCGATGCATCAGAAAAAAGAGGAGGTAGCATAGTCAAGGATCCGGCAAGAGAATGGGCAGAAGATCTCATGCAAGATTGGGATCTGCTAGATATAAAACCAATCTCAAGTACTTTCACTTGGTCAAACAAGAGAGTGGGGCCGGGACATATAGCAGCAAGACTGGACCGCTTCCTCATCCAAAGATCCTTCCTTCTCTTGGGGTTGGAGGCTAGAATGCGCATCCTCCAAACCAGTGCCTCTAATCATAAGCCCATCAGTCTAGAGCTGATTCCCTCTAAGGATTTAGGGCCTATACCCTTCAGGTTTAGCTCCCTATGGATCAAAGAGCCTAATTTCCTACATAAGATTAGAGAGAGCTGGAAAGAGCCGGTCAAGGGGTCCCCCTTCTTCATATGGGAGGAGAAACTTCGTAGGATTAAAGAAACGCTGAAAGATTGGGTAAAGACATTGCCAAAACCTGCAGTGGACAGGAAATAAATTCAAAATGAACTGGAACTCCATCATCTACACCTAGAAGCTGCTGAAATTACCAAAGAGGAGTTAGATAAGGAAAACCTGCTTCAACACAAACTCCATAGAGCGTGCTTGGTAGAAGAAGAGTTTTGGAGACTCAAGTCAAGGAGTCTATGGCTAAAAGCTAGAGACCGCAATTCCTCCTTCTTTCACAAACAAGCCTAAGCTAGAAAATGGCGAAACAATATATCAGAAGTAAAAAATGAGAACAACATCATAAAAGATTTTGACAGCATCAAGAAGGCAGCATCAAACCATTTTGAAAAAATGTATTCTGAAGATATGGGGACCAGCCAGACTGCCAAACTGATTGACGATGTCCCCAAACTCATAACTGCAAAAATGAACCAGATTCTAGAAAGTAAAATCTTAGTCAAAGAAGTTAAAGATTCTCTGTTTGCAATGGAACCCGACAAGCCCCAGGCCCGGATGGCTTCATGCCTAGGTTCCTTCAAACTTGCTGGCAAATAGTCAAGAAGGATCTTATGAAAATGATACAAAAATCCCAAGAGTGTCAAAAAATTGGGGGCAGCACAAACTAAACGTTCCTAGCTCTCATTCCTAAAGAAAAGGTGCCAACTCCTTCAATATATTCCGCCCAATATCCCTATGCAACATCAGATACAAAGTGATCACCAAAGTCATAGCAAACGGATTGAAGAAAATCCTCCCTAAAGTCATCCCGAAGAACCAAGGCGACTTCATTCAAGGCAGGCAGTTGGTAGACAATTTCATCTTGGTCCAAGAGGCGATCCACTCAAGCCTCCGGCGGAAAGAAAAAGGTATGGTTATTAAACTCGATGTAGCAAATGCTTTTTATCATGTAAGACATAGACTTATGTTTGATGTGATGCACAAGCTAGGTTTTGGACAAAATTTCATAAAATGGATCAGAGCTTGTATCTTTGAACCATGGATTGCCCCCCTAGTGAATGGCAGGGCTGCCGATTTCTTTATAGCAACTAGAGGGCTGAGGCAGGGGTGCCCCCTGTCGCCTCTCCTTTTTGTTTTGCAGGCCTCTGCCCTCAGTTTCCACCTAAGTAAGAAACAGCAAGAACAAGATATAGTTGGATTGGGCATAACAAGAGGGATCAAATGCATTAATCATGCACTCTTCGCAGATGATACTCTGCTTCTTAGGGCTGCTTCTCAGCTATTGGCAAAGAAATTCAAAGAGGTGATGGAAGATTACTGCCAAGCATCGGGCAGCGAACTAAACAAGGGTATGTGCCATGTATATTGCTAGAATGTATCAGTGACTGCTGCAAGCAACATTGCGAGATGCCTGGAATTTGCAGCATCAACTTCTTGGACCTCTTTCAAGTACCTCGGGCTACCAATCTTCCACAAGAGGACTACAAGTAAAGGCTGGTCTCCACAGATAGAAAAATTCAAAAACAAAATGCAGGCCTGGGGGTCACATTGGCTCAATTTGGCAGGGAAATTAGTGTTAATAAAATCAGTATTAAGCAGCCTGCCTCTGTTTAAATTTTCTGTACTGTTGGCACCAATGGGAGTCATTAAAATCATGGAGGAATTAATCAGGAAATTCCTTTGGAAAGGAGGCAAGAACAACGAAAAAAAAATTCTCATTAGTAAACTGGGACATAGTTGCCAGGCCGCTTCAAGAAGGAGGATTAAATTTTAAAAATTTAAGCGCTCAGAACCTAGCATTGGGTGCTAAACTGATCTGGAAAATCATATCACCAAAGCCTGGATGGGTCCAGTTGGTGTTATGGCAAAATATTTCAGAGGGCAGCGTCTACATTGTCTGGAGCAGCCTAAAGAACAAACCAGATCCCCCCTCAGCAAGCTTATATTTAAAGTTGGACCTCTTATCAGAGACAACGCTTATTTGGTTCCCGGGAACGGCAAGCACATTAAAATCTGGGAGGATAGCATTATGAATAGACCTCCGATTGCAAGCACGAGTCTAAGCAAAGAAATAAATGCGTGGATGGTTGAAGCGAATTTAATTATGCTATGGGACATATCCTCTTGGCAAGGTGACTATTGGGTAGGCTGGAAAACACCCAACGTTCCAACTGCGTGGCTATCAGATTATACAACGCTCCTCCAAATGCTTCATGGCGCTGCCCCTATCCACGCGAGAATGAAAGATTCGAGATGTTGGGGTACACATCAGACAGGTTATTCAGTGCCTCAAGAATATGCCAAAATCACGGAGAGACCCCACATCCCACCCAATCTGGTGCCTTGGAAAGGTATCTGGAATTTTCCTACTATCCCAAAGATCGATTTTTCTTGTTGGTTGTTATGCCATCAAAATATCCTAACAGAGGATAGACTGCTGAAAAGGGGATTTCTTGGCCCTTCAAGGTGCGTTTTATGTAAAGAAAACTCTGAATATGCTGTCCATATTTCTCTGGATTGCAAATTTACAGTGCAAATCTGGCAAGAACTCCTTGGAATGCAGAAACTGATGCCCAATCTCCCCCATGCACTTCCGGATTTGTTTGCCAGGTGGTTGGCTAGATATCCAGGACCAAGCCCAAAAATCAAGATTGTCAAATTTGCTTGGACTGCCCTGCCCAAATTTATTAGCTGGCAAACTTGGTTGGAGAGGAATAGGAGGATTTTCAGGGACAAGGAACAAAATTATAAAGTAGTTGCACACACATTTAAAGGACAACTAAATGAGTGGCTGAGTGATAAAGAAGACGATTTAAATATAAGCCAGCATGACATGGAATTCGTAGCAGCTTTCAATCTAAAATTTCAAAAGTCTACAACATCTCCTCTATGCCTTAAAGACTGGCAAATAAGGAAAAAAGGAGAAGAATTTCAAGCTTGGTTGAATAATCAAACACTTCCTTTACTGTTCTTTGACGGAGCAGCCAAAGGAAACCCAGGAAGGGCCGGAGCAGGAGGCATAATCAGAAATCCAAAATAGCCTTCCACTCATAGATTTGCTTGGGGTCTAGGCCTCACCACAAGCATTCAAGCAGAAGTAATGGCGCTGTTCCAAGGGATCAAAACACTGAGGGACACGGGATTCACAGAAGCAACTGTGCTGGGAGATTCCCAAATCATTATAAATGCAATGGTGAACAAGGCAAATCTAGCAGATCTACGATTGGCAAGGACAATTTCAAGAATCAAAAGCATGATAAAACACATGAATTTGACATTTTTCCATACTCTGAGAACAAATAATAAGGAAGCAGATGTCGAAGCAAATAGAGCAGCCCAGCTAGATGATGGATCTATCCTTAGAGATAATGATCTCTCCTGGGACCCAATCCCCTAAAAAAAAAAAAAAAAAATCTCTACGTTCTTCCGTCTTTTGCTAAAGCAGTTTGTTTGTAACCATAAACTAGGGAAGATAGCAGGAAAATACCATGTGAAAAACTGTAAAAAATTGCGACTCAAAAGGGTTTGTGGCATGCTCAGCTGGTTGGAGAGTCTCTAAGAAACTAGTATCAGTCTTTGTAACCGAACTCATGGTATTTTGCCAGACAATTAATGAAAGCCCCATAACCATTTCTGTAAAAAAAATAAAAAAGAATTGAGGGAGTCAAGCCTAACCACTAATTGGCTATCAGGTTATGTTATATCTTGGCCAGTAGGAGGAAAAGGGGATCCATTCTTTTTGATTGGGACTGTAGTAGCCCACGAGCCACATGACCTACTTCTTTGTGTTTGCAACCATTTTCTCCTCAAAGAAAGAGAGTAGAGAGATCTCACCTTCCGTCTGGGTTTTCTCCCAAAAGAGTTTCTTTGGTTATATATTGTGTGAATCATGGTTTGAGAGTTTTTATTCCCTTGTTCTCTATATTCTGAATAACTATAATTTGCATTCATATACAATAAACAATAATTTACAGATCCATAAATCTAAAGAGAAATAAACCATCATAGTGTAGATTTTGGATTTTTATGTATAGTTTTATTGGACCTATTCTAACAAACTATCCATTTGAATACCCATGACAATTTATAGATCATAAATCCCTTTACTAGTAGGCAGATGATATCCACACCATTATTCATTTATTTTTACATCTATTGTGTCTCTATTGCACCATTTGATATTCTTTGCCATAAGTTATATCAAACTAGATAACCATTATAAATTTCAAAGGCCACAAGCCATAACAATTTTTAATTTTATTGCTCATAGACATAGATTTTTGTTTAGTCCACCTAATGGAGTGCAAAAGTTACTAATCAATTTCACTTATTGAAAGAAAAATTGAGATTTTAATTCTATATATCATGTACTCTATTACTAATATTAAAATAGAAGAAATCATTTCCATATAAATATATAATTCAAAAATTTACATTAAATTTGGGTTTTTATCCAAGTGTAGATAGGAAGAAAAATTTGAAAAAAATATATTATTAGGACACATGGCAAGATGCAAGGATCATAAGTATACTTGGGAAGAAAAGCTAACAATGGTAAATATCACCTACGTGGGGGATTTTTTGAGCAAAATAAATTAATTTTCATCCTTTGAAAGATGTTAAGGTTCTACATTGTTAAAATGGAATCTCAATATGAACTAATAGAAATTGTTGTGTGCATAGAATTTTTCAATCCTGGTCTCCTACAATTTGACCATTCAACCGACTACAAATTGAACTGACTATATGTCAAATTCTTCTAGTTCTAGGTGTTTGATGCACAACCAAATAAAAACAACAAATTTGAAAGGAATAGTATTCACTAGATGGTGTTGTGCTCTAGATATGCAATATTCAGGAATCCTGTAAAGTTATTGTTGTTCTTTCCTCAATTTTTCATCATTCAACTTCATATATTTTTTTAGTTCAAGATATGCATGTACATTTAATACATCGAAAATGATATCTTACATAGAGAAATATTTATTCTACATCATATTGTTTAATATAGTTATCCTCTTCGAGGGAGGTAGTTGCAGGAGGGGTGTTAATAAGCCCCGACAAAGAAATAAAGATGAAATTTTCATGAGGGTTAGGAAAAATCACCAATAATCAAGAAGAAGAACTGACTTTGTGGCTAGGATTAAAAATAATGCTAGAAAGAAGAATTGATCATCTCATTGTATTGGGAGACTCAATGCTAGTTATTCATAAATTCCATAGAGCAAAAGATATGGTCCAAAAATATTTGTCCCCCTTAGATGAGAGAATATGGAATCAAATCCAAAAATTTGAATCTATATCCTTCTACTATGTTAAAAGAGAAAATAATAATATTGCAAATGAACAAGCCAATATAAGGGTATGCCTTCATTAGGGCTCTCTTCTCCTAGACCAAGGTGTGTTATCATTCCAATATATTCCATGCTGACTAAGAGGATTAATGTTTGTGTGGTTGGGGATATCTTCTTTATGACAAGACGAAAAGAGCAATATTCGAGGCATTCCTCGATTTTAAATATCATTAAGGAAGATGACAGTTCGGTGGCACATGGATTTGGAGAAAGAGATATAGCATCCCTCAAGGTGGTTAATTACTGCAGTGAGGGCAAATGGTGTCATAACTCCTGTTCTTGTGCATTGGGATATCACACTCCTCAGGTTTGTATCTCATCTATTCGATATGTTGCAGAGAACTGGTAATTGCAGTCAATTCTTGGAGTTCAGAAACATTCATTGATCTTTGATGGAAGTTCTAAAAGGCGTAGGGCTCTCCACCAGCTATAAACAAAAAGTGTCGAGGCTGGAGCTGCATAGAATATTTGTCAATTCTCATTTGCAAAGGAGCATGGTGTCGTTGAATGTGGAGGGCAGTGAAAGTTTGGAGCATGTAGAGTTCATGGGGGAGGAACACATTGGCAAGCTAGATAGGGTTGGGGAGAAAAATTTTCTAGAGAAAAATTCTCATTTCTCATTGGTTTCAAGGGAAATGGAAGCGTTGTGCAAGGATATGGAGTGCATTTTCCTTCTAGTGGAAATATTGTCCACCAAAGTTGATAATTTGACTCTGAAGGTTGATGGAATTGAGGTTGCAGTAGAGGCAGCAATAGTGGGAGTTTTGAAGGAGGAATTGGGATTACAAGATCCATCCTCTCCAAGAACAATTATGTCAATTGAGCGTGAGAAGTAACTACTAGAAATTCAAATGTAGGCAAAGGAATAAAATGGGAATGAAGTTGCAGACGGACAACCAGGAATGTAGTTATATTTTAGAAACTTTATTTTTTTAATGTTATGTCGAACAATATTATATAATGGCTCTTTTTGAAGAACGTATAAGATAAATTTTGATAGAAGTATAGTAGGCTACAGGAAGGGTAACAATATAACACTTTTTGAACAATCATGGAGCATGAAAGATGATATTCTATCTATGATTGTAAGGGTTCTAGCCTGTATACAATTATACTAATGAAACTTTAAATCTTTATATCAATCCTTGCAATCCTAAAGCGTAGGGCATACACATAAGCATAATGAAAAATATTAAATAACATAAGTTCAAAAAAACAAACATGTAAAACTATAAAAGGTGCTTGTAAGTGTCAATGCTTGCCTTACATTATTACAATTATACCAATGAAACTTTAAATCTTTATATCAATCCTTGCCATCCTAAAGCGTAGAGCATACACATAAGCATAATGAAAAATGTTATATAGCATAAGTTCAAAAAAACAAACATCTAAAACTATAAAAGCTACTTGTAAGTGTCAATGCTTGTCTTACATGATTACAATTATACTAATGAAACTTTAAATCTTTATATCAATCCTTGCCATCCTAAAGCATAAGGTATACACATAAGCATAATGAAAAATGTTATATAACATAAGTTCAAAAAAACAAACATCTAAAACTATACAAGCTGCTTGTTAATGTCAATGCTTGATTTTCGGTATAACACAAAAGTTATTTTGAAAAACATGATAATTAAAGAAAAAAGAGTTAAAAAAAATAAGTGTATAATTAAGAGGTGATATTAAAATACTACAAATTTACAAATATCTAAGTGATATTAGAGCAGTACAAATTTCCATTGAATGTAGAAATCTATTTTTTTTTTTTTTAATTTGATTGTGAAGTGATATTCTTTGACTCCTCAATTTATTGCGAAGATATGTGCTAGGCTATTCCAGTTTTATTGTGAATACGTGTCTTAGGCTATTCTAGTTAGTGAAGACATGTGTAGGCTATTATGGCAATGTTATAGTGAGGTGAACGGCAATGTTACACTGAGGTGAATAGCAATGTTGGTCAATAACCCGGGTTGAGCTGAATGTCAATATTGAAATGGACTTAGGTTGGCGTGGTGAAAATGAGAGAAACGTTTTACCAAACCTCGCTCGTCGTATGATGCCACAAGTTTACTTACCTCCTCGCTGCTGGTTTACTTACCTCCTCGTTCCTGGTCCATATCCATCTATACGACCACCTCCACCTCCCATGTCATGGAATTACGAAGTCTTTCCATGTTTTCCCCACCTCACACCCATGACACCCATCTCCAGTAAGACAGAGATGCACCATCCAGAAAGACCAGGACCAGACCCTTCTTACACCAAAAGACTGTTTTGGAGTTGGTGCACCTGCACAGAAGCCGTAATTAGATTTACTTTTGCTCATCTCTCTGCAATTAGATTTACCTTACTGCAATTAGGCTCCCCTCATCTACTTTAATGCGTATCTCTGTGCAATTTAGCTAGCCTCATTTTTAGTATTATTATTATTATTATGGTTATGGCAATGGCCACCGGTGTGTTGTGTTGGTTATGGCAATGGCCACCGTTGTCGGTGTGTATTTTCTACTCCATCGGTTCAGCAACAAACTATACCCCACTGCCAGAGAGACTGAAGGGGCATTCTATTATTCTGCACGACTGAAGACAAGTGCCAATGGGCATGGGTATATATATGCAACCCAATTCGCCAAATCTTCAAAACGCATCGCTCAGCTTAGAGCTACATTCAGGTTGTTGTTTAAGTACAAGGATGAACATGTCGAGATCAAAGGCGTTGCTCTGCCCTTCCCCAGCTCATGTGAAGTACGTGCTAATTGTCATCCTGTTGATTATTATGATTCAGTACCCGGATATAGTAGCAGGAAAGCATGCGCAGACAACCAGGCATTACAAGTTCAACGTAAGTACCAAATTATTTTGCTTACTTGTCATGTTGCGTACTTGAAGTTGATGGCTTCATTATTATGAATGTATTACATTGCAGGTGAGGCTAAGTAATGTGACACGTCTTTGCCGCACGAAACCTTTGATTACAGTGAATGGAAAGTATCCAGGACCTACAGTTGTTGCTCGCGAGGGCGATCGGGTAATTCTAAAACTTGTAAACCACGTGAAGGACAACGTCACTATTCACTGGTAATTACATTCATTCATAAAAATTATACTCTAATACTTTCTGTGTCTTAAGCTGCATGCAGCAATGCCACCTGGTGATTGGTTGATTAATTGAACACAACATTATTTTTCTGCAGGCATGGCGTTCGACAGCTGAGATCGGGATGGGCGGATGGTTCGTTTATAATTTCACCATCGTAGGGCAGAGAGGAACTCTATGGTGGGACGCACACATTTCTTGGTTAATAGCAGAGTCGTTATCTATCCTAAGCACCACGTTCCCTACCCCTTTACCAAACCATACAAGGAAGTCCCCATCATTTTGGGTAAGTTTAATTTTATAGTAATTCATTTAATTTACTGGACCTTGCAGTAATTTAGGAGGTCGTCAAAATGTGTCAGATGCGTACACTATAAATGGACTTCCTGGCCCAGTTTACAACTGCTTTTCTATTAACGGTAATTATATTATATTTCTATTTCAATAAATCAATGGTAACCATAATCTGTCTTTATGTGTTTAGAGAGAAAACTATGGAGGCTCATGCACATATTTGACTAATTTCACCATGTCAATTTTTTTACACAGATACATTCGTTCTAAAGAATCATGGGAAGATATATCTTCTCAGTATAGTCAACGCTGCACTGAATGATGAACTCTTTGTTTCCATTGCAAATCACAGTTTCACTGTGGTGGAGGTGGATGCCGTTTATGTGAAGCCTTTCCAAATAGACGCTCTTGTTAAAACACCAGGGCAGACCACCAATATATTATTCACGGCCAATGCTTCTACTAATGTTAGCACAGTTCAACAGTTTTTCATAGCAGCTCGCCCATTTGTTACAGGGGGTGGAACATTTGATAACTCCACCGTTGCAGGAATTGTGAGCTACAATATTTCCAACTCCAACAACTCTTTCGCCATTATGATGCCAAAACTCCCATCCCTCAATGATACAACCTTTGCTACTTCACAATTCCCAGCATTGGTTCCTCAAATGGTAGATAAGAAGTTTTTCTTTACAGTGGGCCTAGGACTTAATCCTTGTCCCACGGGGATGGGGAACGCCACATGCCAAGCACCCAACAACACCAGATTCACCGCCTCTTTCAACAACATTTCTTTTGTTCTCCCAAGCAGTGCTCTTCTTCAATCCCACTATTTCAAGGAGATGAAAGGAATCTATAAGACCAATTTTCCAGACAATCCTCCATTCCCATTCAATTACACAGGGACTCCACCCAATAATATTGCGGCTATGAATGGGACCAGAGTCAAAGTCCTTCCCTTCAACGCAACAGTTGAATTGATTCTTCAAGACACCAGCATTTTTAGCACAGATAGCCACCCTCTCCATCTCCACGGTTTCAATTTCTTCGTGGTGGGCCAAGGTGTTGGAAACTACAATGAATCAACCAATGCACCCAAATTTAACCTTATTGACCCTGTTGAAAGAAACACTATTGGAGTCCCAAAAGGAGGTTGAGCGGCTCTCACATTTCGCGCCGACAATCCAGGTATTACATATCTCAATCCACTCTCATCTTATACAACATTCAACGTTCAATTACATTGAAATTTCAATATTGTCCATATCATCAAATCTACTTCAAATAATTCTATTATTAATGTCGTCTATTTGTATGTAGGTGTGTGGTTCATGCATTGCCACTTGGAAATTCACACATCGTGGGGACTAAAAATGGCATGGGTCGTGAAGGACGGAAAAGGTCCCCTTCAATCTCTCCCACCTCCCCCCTCTGACCTTCCCCCTTGTTGATCTCCTTCCTTCGATTGTCCCCCCACCACCACCACTCTCACTTTATTTCTTGCTTTTATTTTGGGCCTCCTCGATGTTTCAGTTTTCCTTGTGTCAATTTTTTTTCTATTAATAGCTCAAACATTAAATAGATTACCAACCTTAGGAAGATCATGAGTCAACAACACCAAGCATCATCTTCCAACAACGAAGGAAGATCAATATCTACATGTTTACATACTTAGAAATGGTGTACTCATAGGGACTTAGTTCAAAAAGCAAAATCAATCCAAATACATTGGTTCCATTAAATTGTAGAGCACATGAGTGCTTAATCCAAATTTCTAATAAAAGTGTTTTGAGTTCTTTGATACGCAATCTACCGCTTGCCATAGTTTCATTATTAGTAGTTTCTAGAGTGATTGCATTCAACATTTAAACACATTTGAATGTGTCTCATAATATATTTTCCTATAATTGTTAAGTGTTTCTAAAAATATACAAAGTGTTAATTATATGTTTTTACATTTAACATTTTTTCTAGTTTTCACCGAAACTTATAAACCACAAAGATTCACAATGTGTTCCATAATTTACTCCCACATAGACACGGGGTTGAGAAGATATAACAGAGGGTTTCACATGATAAACGTCCAAATAATCTCAAATTGACAAATATATAT
>APFE030389522.1:31515-47775 GCA_000404065.3 Pinus taeda
TATATGAAAGAGTATTCTCTATGATAAAATAGGTTCAATTTTCACTAGTATAGATTCATTTTAATCCGACTTCTATCAAGTGTGGAGAGGGATTAAATCCCTGATGTGCTAATTTCTTTTAGAGGGTAGTGTACATTATTTCATTGTTTAAATTGCATCAATGCCTTGAAAATATGGTTGAGCACTTGGATTATGTAGAGTGCACAAATTAAACTTACAATTCTAGCAATTTTTTACTACATTTCAAATCACTGAAAAATATACTCCAAAGGAGCCAACATGTAGAATATTAAGACTAATTAAAATGCTTTAACCATTTTTTTATTGATATATTTGATTTAAAACTCAATTTGATTTATTTATTATTAATAGTTTTTAAATTCCACATTAATTTTATATTAAGAATTGAACAAATTGCATGTCTCATTTTCATTATTATTCTTATTAAGAAATAACTAGTTTGTTTGTTTGTTTGTTTTGTTTTTTTTTTTTCAATTATTTATTTTCTTTATAAATTTAAATAATTTACCTAAATCTCATATTGAAATATCTTTGTGAAGTATAATAATTGCATATCTTTCACACTCAATGAAATATGTTTACCACGTTCTTTGAGCTGTAATGTCAATAATAAATAAATAATGTGTTTGTGAGCCTAATAGTATTATTTTTTACTTTTAATTACTTTTATCTTTTTTTAAGTTTGATATAAAGTTATATTATTTCACATGAACATTGAAATACTTTATTTATGGTTGAGAGTAAGAATGAAATATTCTTACACATCTTTTGAGTAGTAATAATGCATTTAATTAAAATTAATTGCTAAGATATACCTTTTTTTGTAATTAATATTGAACATTAAAAAAAAAAAAAAAATTATTTAAAAGACTTCAGACTAAAAGTTAACACTGAAACACATTACCTATTAATTTCTAAAAAATAGAAAAATTCTTTTTCTTTTTAAATTATTGATTTTTAATAAATTGTTTAAATATAAAACAATCATTAACTATTAATAATATTTAAATATATAAATAATACTAAATATGACTTTTCCATAAATCTAAACTAATCATTCTTTAAATTTTAAATAAAAATTCTAGTAATTAAATGTAAATTGGTTTAAATCACAAGTGCCTAAGCCAACAACTCAATCTATCTATCTATTTATACGCCATGATAAGGTTTTCCGACCATAAGTTCTTAATCTTTCTATTTATTGTGCTTACCCAATGACGACTACCACTAGTATACCAACATAATATGTATTTAATATATATTACTACTATATGAATGTTGGTATGTATACTACTATATATATAAACATAATATGTGAGTATATATATATTGGGATATATACAACCATAATATGTTGATATATAATAAACAATATATAATATTATTTTGGTGTATATATACCAGTATATACATACTTTTACATATATTGGTATATATATGAACATAATATTGATATATCTATGTGTGTGTGTGTGTGTGTGTGTGTGTGTGTGTGTGTGTATATATATACTTATTTTTTGCTATTCACCTATGATTGCATGAGGACTTGCAAAGTCTCAAGTGTGAGGAAAACACTCGACATTCATTTTGAGGTCTTTAATACTATCAAAAGTGTGAGTATTTCCCTTTAGAATCCCTCTTGTAGCCAATGATCATTCCTATTTTTTCACAATTACTTGCATTATGGTCATGACATGCTAATGTGTGATGTTAAATTCAAAGCTCTTCCCTTATTTTTAATTGAGTTATTTGAGCTAGAGCTTGCCTTTTCTAATACGAGTATCAGACCTTATAACCCTAGTAAAGATCAAGTAACAAAAATCATTAGTTGTCATATATATGCATCCCTAGGGTGAAAATTTCCACATGGTTTTCTTTTTTAGGTAACATGAGATGGACCAATATTGGTTGGATTTATCCTAGTTTAAACAAGAAAGGCATTGACTTGCAATTAATGCTCTAGTCAAACACATGGTGGAAATGCATACAACACAAGCACAGTTGGATAATTAATCAATTTCAAGGTTTCGAAAAATGGCACGGATATTTTCATGCATGCCATGTCATGAAAATATCCTACGCCAAAATACAATAAATTACCCACATTATTGAGAGCTATATTTTCCAATGGCATTACACCCTACTCTACTTTCGAGATGCAAATAATTAATAAGGATTTGTGTACCCTGGAGGTATTCATGGTTCAATACACCCTCTCTATGTTATATAACATCTATAATAAGTAAATGTCAAAGGTCTATGTTTATAATATTACAGGATTGGTTGAGAAAGCAATCAAATTGTGTATTGCAAAATTGTTCAAATGGCCCAATATGAAGGCCATATTTTGGTGTATATTGTAGTTCAATGAAAAGGCATATGTGGATCTATGCTAAGTATATGCAGATTTCCTTTAAAATTGTAATGTGAATTTGTGTATTCCTCTTTTAATATAAATGATGTTATTTTAAGTTTTATTTCGTAGAAGTACTTAGACTATTGATCCAGAATGGATCTTTTTAAGTCAAGTCAATTTTTTCTACATGTTTGAAGTCCAAGATGGACATAGGTAGAAAAAATGTTCTTGATATGTGCAGAGTTTTAACATCTCAGTTGCTCACAAAATTAGTGCCAAGTCAAAGAGTTCGATGCGCTGATTCTGGTGGTATCTATTGATTCACATTTAGCTTCCATATGAGGGGAAAAGCGATTGTTGAAGTTGATGGTGAACATGTGAAAAGGGGCATTGTTGACCATGTGGCATTGACGTAGTTCGACATGGGGCAATGGTAAAGTCAATAGGTCAAAGTTCATCTCTAGTGCATATGTCCAGGTGAGTGGTGAGATTTCGGGTTTTGGTTGGTTAAAGGTTCATATTATAATTCATGGGTGCATTAATAAGTTTATGGCGCAATTGAAAACTATGGTTTCTAAACCATATGACATACCATATACGAAAATAAAGGTGCACATTTTTTTTAATGTTAAAACATGCCTAAGGTTCAAACTATGTGTAAAAACCATAGTGAGCGCAAGGGATAGATATGTTTTACAAACCATATAACCATATGGTAGGTGTGCGAAAAGACTTATGTTATCAAAACATGGTGGTAAAATATGTAATGAACCTATGGAAAATACGCAATATGGCAGAGTAAATAAAAACCTATGGAAAAAAGTTATAAACTATGGTGCAAAATTATAACAAGGTATAAATAGGTTCATACATGGTAGATCCTAGTCTAGTCACATGGCACGAAGGTCCAGTGACACGGTGGCAGAGTTGATGGCCATGACTACCGGAGGATGTGAGTTAACTTGCCAAAAAAGTTCCAAAGATATGGTGTTAAACCATATTTCAAAGATATATGTTAAAGTTCGATGGAAAATATATATTAAAACAAAAACTATGGCTTTTATACATCAGGAAGGTGACAACCATGTGGCTCAATGATATAGCATGATAGGGATGAGAACACACAATATGTGGTCTAGTCAACACGTTGGAGCAGGTCGAGACCACTGGGGTTAGATGCCAGGGGTTTTTGGTTCTATAGACTGTCGGTATGTGGTTACATCAAGAGTTATTGGACGCGGAGATGTGTCACATGACATAGAGATGTGGGCACAGTTAAAACAACACCGTCGAGTTGTTTCCATGACCATCAGAGGTTGTGAATAGGAGTACTGAGTCAGCATTGCCATGGAATATGCCATTGAATCGTTGGGAATAAGCAAGGAGTAGGTTCATTTCACATGGAAAATGATGTACTACTATGTGGCAACGGTTACCGCTGAAAGCAGTTCACATGGCTGTGGTTTGCCATAACAATTGACCACCACACCGACTAGAGATGAGTTATGATATGGTCTTTCACCGAGTTATATGATAAAAATTTGGATTATCAGTGTAACAAAATCCACCAGTACAATCTATGTGTGCCATGAATAAACCGTAGGAAAATACATTACATCAATGCACGAAGGATATTGTATTTGGTCCACCCTTTTCAAACCATACACATTATATGGTTAGACCATGCTAAAACGAAATGAGCCAAAGTTAATAGTTGTTATAACTAATGTGCTAAGTGTAGTTTTGTTATTGCATCGAGTATAGGTTTGTCCACCTAATTAAAAAAGCTTAAGCATTTATTTTTTGAAAACTTTATAAGCGATTTGTCTATGAAATATGTACAAGGTGGAAAGCGATTGAATTATATATATAAGTATGATATAAAAACTTAAAAGGGTACCCATTTTTTATGGATTAAGTACAAAATGGGGAGTTGTTGTTTTACTACAACAAAACCCTAAACTATTTAAAGTATTAATCTCTTCATCTATCTATGTATTGTGCTTACCCAATGATGACCACCACTAGTATACCAACATAACATGTATTTAATATATATTATTACTACAAGAATGTTGGTATGTTTACTACTATATATATAAACATAATATGTGAGTATATATATTGGTATATATACAACCATAATATGTTGATATATAATAAATGATATCTATATAATATTATTTTGGTGTATATATACTAGTATATACACACTTTTACATATATTGGTATATATATGTTGGCATATATATGAACATAATATTGATATATATATGTGTATATATATACATACACATATGGCTATTCACCTAAGATTCCATGAGGACTTGCAAAGTCTCATGTGTGAGGAAGACACTGGACTTTATTTTGAGGCCTTTAATACTATCAAAAGTGCGAGTTTTTCCCTTTAGACTCCATCTTGTGGCCAATGATCATTCCTTTTTTTTCACAATTACTTGCATTATGGTCATGACATGCTAATGTGTGATGTTAAATTCAATGATCTTCCCTTATTTTTAATTGATTTGTTTGAGCTAGAGCTTGCCTTTTCTAATATGAGTATCAAATCTTATAACCCTAGTAAAGATCAAGTAACCAAAATAATTAGTTGTCATATATATGCATCCATAGGGTGAAAATTTCCACATGGTTTTCATTTTTAGGTAGCTTGAGATGGATCAATGTTGGTTGGATTTATCCTAGTTTAGTCAAGAAATGCGCTGGCTTACAATTAATGCTCTAGTCAAACACATGGTGGAAATGCATACAACACAAACATAGTTGGATAATTAATCAATTTCAAGGTTTTGGAAAATGGCATGGATATTTTCATGCATGCCATGTCATGAAAATATCCTATGCCAAAATACAAAAAAATTACCCACATTATTGAGAGCTATATTTTCCAATGGCATTACACCCTACTCTAGTTTTGGGATGTAAACAATTAATAAGGATTTGTGTACCCTGGAGGTATTCATGGTTCAATACATCCACCCTATGTTATATAACATCTATAATAAGTAAATGTCAAAGGTCTACATTTATAATATTACATGATTGGTTGAGAAAACAATCAAATTGTGTATTGCAAAATTGTTCAAATGGCCCAATATGAAGGCCATATTTTGGTGTATATTGCAGTTCAATGAAAAGGCATATGTGGATATATGCTAAGTATATGTAGATTTCCTTTAAAATTGTAATTTGAATTTGTGTATTCCTCTTTTAATATAAATGATGTTATTTTAAGTTTTATTTCATAGAAGTACTTAGACTATTGATCCAGAATGGATCTTGTTAAGTGTTTGAAGTCCAAGATGGACATAGGTAGAAAAATTGTTCTTGACATGTGCAAAGTTTTAATATCCCAGTTGCTCACAAAAATAGTGCCAAGTCGAAGAGTTTGATGCGTTGATTCTGGTGGTATCTATGGATTCACATTTAGCTTCCATATGAGGGGGAAAGCAATCATTGAAGTTTATGGTGAACATGTGAAAATGGGTATTGTTGACCATGTGGCATTCACGTAGTTCGACACGGGGCAATGGTAAAGTCAATAGGTCAAAGTTCATCTCTAGTGCATATGTCCAGGTGAATGGTGAGATTTCGGGTATTGGTTGGTTAAAGATTCATATTATAATTCATGGGTGCATTAATAAGTTTATGGCACAGTTGAAAACCTATGGTTTCTAAACCATATGACATACCATATACGAAAATAAAGGTGCACATTTTTTCTAATGTTAAAACATGCCGAAGGTTCAAACTATGTGTAAAAACCATAATGAGCGCAAGGGATAGATATGTTTTACAAACCATATAACTCTATGGTAGGTGGGCGCAAAGACTTATGTTATCAAACCATGGTGGTAAAATATGTAATGAACCTATGGAAAATACGCAATATGGCGGAGTAAATAAAATCCTATGGAAAAAAGTTATAAACTATGTTGCATAATTATAACAAGGCATAAACAGGTTCATACATGTTAGATCCTAGTCTAGTCACATGGCACGAAGGTCCAGTCACACGCTGGCAGAGTTGATGGCCATGACTACAGGAGGATGTGAGTTAACTTGCCAAAAAAGTGTCTAATATATGGTGTTAAACCATATTTAAAACATATATGTTAAAGTTCGATGGAAAATATATATTAAAACAAAAACTATGGCTTTTATACAACGGGAAGGTGACAACCATGTGGCTCGGTGATATAGCACAATAGGGATGATAACACACAATATGTGGTCTAGTCAACACGTTGGAGTAGGTCAAGACCACTGGGGTTAGATTCCAGGGGTTTGTGGTTCTATAGACCGCCGGTATGCGGTTACATTAAGAGTTATTCAGCCTGGAGATGTGTCACATGACACAGAGATGCGGGCACAATTTAAACAACACTATCGAGTTGTTGCCATGACCGTCAGAGGTTGTGAACAGGAGTACTAAGTCAACATTGCCATGGGATATGCCATTGAATCGTCGGGAATAGGTAAGGAGTAGGTTCATTTCACGTGGAAAATGATGTACCACTATGTGGCAAGGGTTACCGCTGAAAGCAGTTCTGGTTGTGGGTTGCCATAACAGTTGACCACCACACCAACCAGAGATGAGTTATGATATGGTCTTTCACCGAGTTATATCATAAAAATTTGGATTATTAGTGTAACAAAAGCCACCAGTCCAATCTATGTGTGCCATGAATAAACCTTAGGAAAATACATTACATCAATGCACGAAGGGTATTGTATTCGGTCCACCCTTTTCAAACCATACACATTATATGGTTAGACCATGCTAAAACGAAATGAGCCAAAGTTAATAGTTGTTATAACTATAGTGCTAAGTGTAATTTTGTTATCGCACTGAGAATAGGTTTGTCCACCTAATTAAAAAAGCTTAAGCATTTATTTTTTGAAAACTTTATAAGTGATTTGTCTATGAAATATGTACAAGGTGGAAAGTGATTGAATTATATATATAAGTAGGATATAAAAACTTGTTTGTCATAAAATTATTAGCATTTTTTTATTTAAAAAATATTTTATTTTTATTCTAAAAAGTACGTGTCAACTAAATACACATAATGTGTTTGTGAGCTTAGCACTATTATTTTTTACTTTTAATTACTTTTATCATTTTTCAAGTTTGATATAAAGTTATATTATTTCACATGAACATTGAAACATTTAGTATGATATATTATTAAACATCTTTTGAGTAGTAATAATACATTTAATTAAAATCACCGACTAACTAAATAGATATCTTTTTGATTTTTTTGCTTTTTAATTTATAATACACATTTAAAAAAATGAGTTTTGTTTAAAAACTCAATTTAAAAAGTTTAACATTAAAACAAACAAAGTGCTAAACTTTGTTAACAATGAACCTTTCTCAAACTAAAGGAGGTTGTATACAATCAATTTTAAGCAACCTCCTCAAATCAAAATAGGTTACTATAATGTAAATTTCCTCAAATTTGATGTGGAATCTAGGAACCCTCTCCAAATTTAAAAATAGGGGGTGACACCAAATCTATTTTAAATATCCTTCTCAAAAATAAATTTCGAACAACCTCCTTAAACACATTTTATGTGGATAAACTTTTGATAATCTATGAAACCATTCCAATTTGAGGATATAATCTTAATATGAGGCATGTCTATCATAATAAACACATTTTAACTGAGAAAAAATTATAGAGGGACTCATTCTTCCTATCGATTTCAAAAAATCTCAAGAATGCCACATTAATTTTATATTAAGAATTGAACAAATTGCATATGTCTCCTTTTATTATTCTTATTAATAAATAACTAGTTTTTCTTTATTTCAATTATTTATTTTCTTTATACATTTAAATAATACCTAAATCTTATATTGAATATCTTTGTGAAGTATTGATAATTGTTTATCTTCCACACTCAATGAAATATGTTTACCACGTTTTTGAGCTGTAATGTCAATAATAAATGGAGCTAGCATAGTGAGAATAAGATTATTAATATTTTTTTATTATAATTAACCAAATAGAGATATTCACTTTTATTTTTAATTATAGTTGCCATTTTTTTATTTAAAAAATATTTTATTTTTCTTCTAAAAGGTACATGTGTCGACTTGTAATGCCCCGGGATAAATGTAAACAGTTGACTTTACTGTGGTAAATGACAAACTAAATTGATATTATTATCTGTTTGAATTTAATAATATTTTCTTTTAAAAAAAATAAGAAATGTTTCTTTAAGAGTTGGCAACTTCTTAAGGAGGAAGTTGGAGGCAAGATAGTTGTTGTGATGGAAACTTCTCAAGGAGGAAGTTGGAGGCAAGACAGTTGCTGTGATTCCAACCCTAACTGTTTTCCCTAACTGGAATGGTTTCCAGAGGAAAATAGGGATAGGGGGGAAAAACTCTGTGCTGTTGGGACAGGCAGAAAAGAAAAGAGAAATGAGAAAATGGCTAAGTCTGGTGATGACCAAATAGCCAAGCACTAAGTGCGACCAAATAGCCAAGCACTAAGTGCGAGCGTCTTGCTGCGGACAGTGGTCCTGCAAGAGAGCTAGGGGGGAGATTCTGGTCCCGAAAGATGAATCTCATGGAAGGGTGGTAGGTTGGAAGTAGATGACCAGAGGTAATCTTGACTTCTCAGGTGTTTTGCGAGCTATAGTGGCACAGGTAAGTGAGCTAAACTTCTTAGAAACATTTAAAAATATTAAGGAAGTAAGCTATATTAAATGTTTGTACTGTTATGATACATTATAAAAGAAAACTAAGTCATTGGTGAAAGAGACTCTTACTAGGAACCCATGTTATTATGCGAGGAACAAAAACAAAAGAATACTGTAGGGGTCATCTTAACAGAAAAATTGTACAGTTAAGGAAAACAAAATTTATACATGCAAACCACCTCTTTATTCTATTTTGAACTTGGAGCAGAGCACTGTAGAGGAAGGGTGGAATTGTGTAATAGGGAAGGAAAAGAATAGGCAACTAAAGATGAACCTTTCCTTGGGGAGAAACAAGGGTCTCGCTAGAGTAGTGATGTAGGAAAGGTTTATGAGAATTAAAAGACTTAATTAATGAGTTTTTGTAAGTTTAGCTTTTTGGCATATGAAGAAGTGCAATTGATTTGGCAACAAACCAACTCCCATGAGAATGAGTCTGGTATGACAAATTTAGAAGTAACAAGTTTTGGTCCTAATCCAAATTCTTTTAAGAAAGAACAACAGTAGTGAACAAGGGAAAAGTCCTAAAGGAACAACACAGTTTAACTCTATCGTAGCCAGCTAAATTTGCTTTCTGCGAGAGAGGAATTACAAGTACATGTGCCCAGAACCCTGGGTGTAGGGTTTCAGTCTAGATTTAAAAGGTTGCTATAACAGAAATTGAATTACATTTAAATGATAGAAGGAAGACCTGTGTTGAAGGTCGACCTAGTCCTCCGGGTGAACGGGCTTCCTAAATTCTATCTGGTAACTCAAAACCCCTAGATTAATGTGACATTTCCCAAAACCCTCAATTCAGTTAATCGTCATTCGGATTACAAACAAGAATTAACAATGGCTTACTGCCAAATTCATTGACCGAATTAAATA
The DNA here is from genome assembly GCA_000404065.3 of Pinus taeda. Classification (NCBI taxonomy): domain Eukaryota; kingdom Viridiplantae; phylum Streptophyta; class Pinopsida; order Pinales; family Pinaceae; genus Pinus; species Pinus taeda. The sequence continues at coordinate 41,495 of APFE030389522.1, forward strand.
AAAAAAATTATAAATACCCTTCTACTAAAATGCGTAGCAAAAGATTGGAACAAATGAGCGAGTCAAAAGACAACATTAGTTTGGAAACAGTGCATGTAAATTCTGTACAAAAATAAACTGGAGAGACCAGGAAAACAATAAACATGGAACTTATATTTATGCATATATTGGCACTGCATGGAACTCTGCGGTAAAACAAGTTGAAGAGCTATAATAGGTAACAAAAATACATGATAATCTCGTTGGGAAAATAGTATAAACCCTACAGTAATTATAATCCAGGAGGGAGACATTCCAAATGTACAGGATATACACAATCATCCAATAAACCAGATGTCATTAGCATATGACTTTCAGCAATTATAATGAAACATAAACTCAAGGAAATGGACACTACTGTAAAACAACTTAAGGTATTACAATTAGGCCAGCATGGCTCAAAAAGGCTTCAGAGGTAAAAACCCTCGAAGCTAAATCTCTGTACTTAAAAAAATAAAAATATACATAATACATGAGTAACAGAGTCTTGACGGGCGAGCTAAAAACTCGAACCATACATTGCATAAATAAAAGCAATCTCAGGAGTAAGGTTCCTCTTGCAAGAGAATTAATGGAGCAAAGATTAAAATACCATAACCAGGGTGGGAACCCTAATACCCGACGAAATTTGGAGTTAATTCCATTTCTGGAGAACTGTGTTTCCGCTCGAAGACAGAGTCGAGAGGATCCTGTAAGAGACCATGGAAATTAGGTTAGATATCCAAAGTAGTCTTAGGACAAACAAAAACAAAGAACTTTGCATGCACGAGGTGGGTTCAACCATTGTTGCGCAAGAAAAATTGGTATACACAGTCTATACAACTAATAACTTACTAGTGCCCCAAGTTGGAGTGCGAAGAAAAAGGTATGGTGTTCTAAGCACCGTCCACTATCACCACAGAAGCCTGGTTCGAGGAGCAAAACAAGACATGGACGAGAGCAACAACCAAGTGGCAGATCAAGCGAAATGGAGGAAGAATGAATTCCTGAATCGAGACCAAGTGGTGTGTACAAGGATCGAGCCATCTAGAGCTGTTGGATGGCCAAGCCAGCTCCAACATTGTTGATCCCAAGGGGATCCCGAGGCAGTAGCCTAGCTGGATAGGACTGCACATGCCATGTACAGTGGTAGTGCAGGTAATAAATTAACATTTCAACTTAACAAAAATCATTGGAATATGTAAAATGCTTACATTTACAAACGTAAACAAAAAAGAATTATTGGATAGGATGCGAATTAAATAGCATTGGAATATGTAAAATGCTTACATTTACAAAAAAATAAAAATAAAAAATTTCTGGGTATGTGACACAACTCGATACACATAATGTGTTTGTGAGCCTAATACTATTATTTTTTACTTTTAATTACTTTTATCCTTTTCAAGTTTGATATAAAGTTATATCATTTCACATGAACATTGAAATACTTTATTGATGGTTAAGAGCAAGAATGAAATATTCTTACACATCTTATCTTTTAAGTAATAATAATGCATTTAATTAAAATTAACTTATATTATCATATATATATACTTTAAAAAAAACTGAATTTCTTTAAAAAAAAATTCAACTAAAAAGTAACATTGCCCACACATTACCGCTATAAGCTGTTCAAATGTATTAAAAATTTAATGAGTTTTTTTTTTTTTTTTTATTCTCAAATATAAAAAACGATTTTTGATAAATTTCTAAAATAATTATTAACAGTATTAATAATAATTAATTAATATAATTAAATTTATAAATAATACTAAATATACTTTTCCATAAATCTAAATTAATCATTCTTTAAATTTGAACTAAAAAATTCCAATAATTAAATGTAAAGCTTCACAGGAGCGAGTGCGGAAGCCAACAACTGATATATATTATTTTTTTACCCAAAATTACACTGTGTTAAACATTTAGCTCTGCGGTTATTTCTTTGCAGGTGGTAAGACACGCGGGACGCTGTAGCTCTTTAGGTTGAATTGAATTCCCTATGTTGAATTTTCCACTAGACAGCCCGGAGACAATGACAAACTGCGGATTCCGACCATCTATAAGCAATTCCGATGAAAAGGTTAACGTCCATTTATACATTTATACGGCATGATAAGGTTTTCCGACTATCCATAAGCAATTCCGATGAAAAGGTTAACGCCCATTTATACATGATAAGGTTTCCCGACCATCCATAAGCAATTCCGATGAAAAGGTAATTCCGATGAAAAGGTTAACGTCCATTTCTGTAAAAGGAGACCGAGAAGTGGGCCAAAACACCGACGTAAGTGAGTTTGGGAAGGGAATTTGCCGCAATCCGAATAAGGGTTGCCGAAACAGAAAAAAAAGAAACTGCAACAACATAGAATACTCGAAAGGTAGAAGCAAAGAACTGAAAAACAACGCAGCAGGCTACAACAATATCAAACATAAATTATAAAATAGTAATACCGAGTTAAAAGATGGGTAATTAAAAGATTGGTTTAATGAGTAGTAATTAAAAGATGGGTTAAAGTTAAATTTGAAGGCAACGGTCCAAAAACCCAAGCATAAAACTCAGGAATGCCCACGGCCTAATGAATGAAGAATGAGAGGGATCGGTGGTGACTGTGATGGGAAGGAAATTCACATAGGAAAAGGAAGTGATGGTAATTTTTGCAATACAGTGTGAAAACAACAGCAGGGTGAGCTCGAATAGATTACGGGTATTTTTTCTGTTCCTTTTAATTTGTTTGTCTATCTCTAGATTGTTTGTTTAACCAGGGAAAGGATATTTTTATGTAATCTCACAAACCATTTTTTCTGTTCAATCTACAGGTTAATATCATGGGTGTTCTTTCTCTCTCAACCACTGTGTCTGTCTTATGGAGCGCTCCATAAATGTTCTGTTCTGTTCTGTGTTTTGTTATGTTATGTTATGTTCTGTGTTGTATGCATCAATGTCCTATGGTTGTGTCTTGTGTAAATGTTTGTTTCTTTTGTGCCTCTGTTATTTGAGAGAGAAAGTCCATCCAGAGGAGAATATGCATGGGTGGTTGAAGGGCCAACTTGATCAACAAATAATGGAATGCATCCAGAGTGAGTGAGTTACTCCAATATTTTCTTGAATTATTTTTAAATTCATTCGGTCAGGCCTTGCTTCTTTATGTTTCTTTTTCTGATGAGTGAGAATTTTATATACAGGAACTGGGGTAGTGCTTCTGGTGCTTTTGGAGCAGACAGAGAATGAGGATTTTCCAGCACCCATCAGTTTGCAGAGTTTCAGTAGAAAATGAAAATTTCCTCAGAAGTAAGGTTGGTATGCTTTGTTTTGTGAATGGCCTTGTTGTGTTTGTTTCTAATGCTGAGACAAACCAAATTTATTTAGTATAAAATTTGTAATTCTGAGATGAAGGCTAACCTGTAATGAAGATATAAATCTAGAGTGAATTTTATATATAAATGTTTATAAGGAAGATATTTAATGTAGAGTTGTTGGGTGCGTAGAGTTGTTGGGTGCGGAGGGTATGTACAAGACCGAACGCACACCATAGCTGTTTTCAAAACTACATTATTCGGTGCTTTCTCCCACTGTCGTCACTACCATGGTGCTTTTGGTGATATAATCGAGGAGAAGGCCGCTAAAATCTCTGAGCATCTGTGGTCATCTTCCCTGATATTTTTGTTTGTGAATATTTTTCTATTCAATTTAGAAAATCTACCTACCCACGGAGTGCATCTCTCTCATCCCTTAAATCTACCTACCCACGGAGTGCATCTCTCTCATCCCTTTTATATGGAATTTTAGTTAGGATTGTTGGTGTTCAAATTATTTACTTCTTCCTTCAAGCGAGAACCGTTTAAATTTAATACCCTGAACTTTCTGTTCTGCATCGTGCTCATCCCCTGTTCATCGATACCCATCCCCTGTTCTGCATCGATACTCATCACCTGTTCATCGATGTGTAGTTTCCAAGTCCCTCATGGATGTGTTGAAAGACGATATAACTGGTTATTTGTCAATGAATAGTGGTGTGGTGAAATTCCTTTTGATGCAGCGTTAGTAGTCTTGTCTTAACATTTTCAATAACTGCAAGAAATTATGTGGTATTTTCGTCCACTTAGCCCTAGTACATTAACATTACCATAATACAAGTTACGTTTTCCATCGGCATTAAATCACATCTCAACTCTTCTTTTTTATAAATTCTACAGAGTCGCACGACTTTTCATTGCATACTTAAACGTATACTATTGTGCTGCGTTGGAAGTTTCCAGAGTCACATCCTCTCCTAACCAGGCTGCTTACACTTATAATAACTCCATAGGCGAATAGGGGTCTCCTCTGTCAATTGTACTTTAATTAACCCGACTTTTCATTGCATACGTAAACGTATACTGTTGTGTTGCGTAGGAAGTTTCCAGAGTCACATCTTCTCCTAACCAGGCTGCTTACACTTATAATAACTCCATAGGCGAATAGGGGTCTCCTCTGTCAGTTGTACTTTAATTAACCCGATAGGCCTGTCTATGTTCCAAAATTTTAATTTATTTACCAGATTAAGGTAAGTCTATAGGTCTGTCTATGTTCTAGAAATGGGGATTTATTTATAACCTTCAACGAACATGTTGCTAATATTCTTAGTAATATTTGAAGTTAGAAAATTAGATTGATTTTAAAAATAATTAATATGATGAACACGTACGTGTGTTATAACATCAGAGGCACATGTGTCAAATGAAAGGAGCCTCCCAACCTGACACTTCGTATGATGTTATAGCTTCTTGATCTTTCATTAATTCAGGTCCAATAGCTGCACATCGGAAACCTCAATAGCTGCACATAGGAAACCTAGAAACCAACACTTGGCTAACGCAGACGGCAGCCAAGATATTCATCATACATTACATAATTGATCCACTGATCCAAGAGTTTGCCATGGGCAGTACAAGCAACAGTTATAATATAAGTTGAGCACTTGATATGTATGTGTTTTTCCTATTAAACCAAATTCTGCTTCAATATATCCAACTAGATCAGAGGTGTACAACTTTCAATATATCCCACCAGGTCAGAGGTGTACCACTTTCGTCCTCTACACAGGCCTCTTTTTCATCCTTCTACGTTCACATCACGTCACTCCTCTTTGTCATCCTTCACTTTCATGCCTCTTTGAGAATGCTATATATAATGATGTTCATCCATACTCATCATCTGTTCATCGATGAAAAAATTCATCATTCCTCATATATCTATGTGTTTCCAAGTCTAAGAACGGTTGAAAGCTCACATAACAAGATGTCCAAATCCCACTTGTTCCTACTTTCTTCTTCTCTGCTACTTTTCTTGTCATTTGCCATTTGTTCTTTAAATTAGCAGGAATTTGTTTTTACTTGGCAATTTTTTGTGGCGGGGAAGGTCAACTTCAAATAGAGAAGAACCTAGAAGTTCTTACTAACTGTATTTTTAATATTGATTTATTTCTTGTTATTTCTATTGTTCTTGTTATTATACATACCCATCAGTGTCATTAGCCGGACTTATCAAGCCGCTGCCATTTTCAGATGGCTAGAAACACCCAAGAAAATGCAGAGAGAGAAACAGCCACCCAACAACACCCACAAAGATAGAGAACAAAGTATAATGTAATGTATGATGCATTCCAAATACCTGTGAAAACATTTAATGTGGTTGTCATTACTGTGCATAAAGAATATGATATTTAACCCGCATGGTAAGTCATTACTCTGGATAGAGTTAACCCGTCATTTCTTTGACTGTAGTGGTAGCATGAGTCGCTTCTTCATCCATTGTCATCCTTGATGAGTGGCTTCCTCATCAAAGTTTCCAAGTAGTCAAGCGGCTGTCATAACGGCTGGTTACAAGATGAAATAAAACATGCACGCGCACTCCCAGAATGTCATGATGTAATAAAACAATCATGCATAACGGCTGGTTACAAGATGAAATAAAACATGCACGCGCACTCCCAGAATGTCATGATGTAATAAAACAATCATGCAACTTGACAACCATCTCCTGGTCGCCTGGCAACTCTCATAAAATCAAAGATTCTTTTTTTCCTTTTCTTATTAATTACATTACATAGTTGTATTATCTCCTGGTCACCTGGCAACTCTCATAAAATCAAAGATTATTATTTTTTTTTTTTAATTACATTACATTATGTAGTTGTATTAATTATACAACAAGAAGTTTTCTCTTTCAACGTGTTTTTTATTAAATTTCTAATATTTACTGACAGAAATATATTTAC
>APFE030389524.1:0-63351 GCA_000404065.3 Pinus taeda
TGTTGACCGCCGAAACGAACACACATTTTTTCCTGTTTCTGATTTGTCTTCTGTAAGATCTGCTTATATGTTCTATCTACATTTTGCTTAACCTCTTGTATGATTGCTGTGTGAAAAGTGAAATTGCTCTTAGCATAGAACATCTACAAAACTTTACATTGGGCCTTTGATTCCAAGGCCTATGGTCCTCTACATCTATTGCATTACTTTCAACTTTCTTTGCACAGACAAAGTTAACTGACTTTCTTCATCCACCCAGGGTTTTGTCCTTGAAGATATGACTACTTCCTTTCGACCCAGTTCATCAATTTCTCTTTGGATGAGCTTTCCCTCTTGTAATACGGTGAACCTATGTACTATTGCTAAGGTTCATGCTATAGACCTTATCTCATCGAACTGCCTTTTCTTCTCTAAGATATAAGCTTCAATCTTCTATAGAGTTGGATCCTCCTATAGTGAGGTCCATAGTTCCATGGCTTGTTCAAACAACTAAGTGCATCCCTTGACTAAATCTTCCAAGGTATCCATCTCTTCTTTAATAGCAACTTCACATCTCTGTGTCTTCTTGAGGAGTAGTTGTCTACAACTTAAGTTGTAGCTAAGAGATTTGCAGTTGTAGCTCAAACCTGAATTTTCCAATTTCTACCTTAGACTCCTTTACTGTGGTAACTACCTTTTGAATCTTCTCAGCAGAGGCCGCTTCCACTGGGATTTGGGTATTGGGAAGCACACTACAAGCCTACGCAATTGCTTCTTCGAGCTGCTGTCTTTGCATCATCATTTCCTCCCTTTCCTTGAGGTCATGCGCCTTTTGCTCGAACATCTACTGATTTTTGGTTTTGACTTCATTGATAATCAACAATGCATGTTTTTTTCAAACCTTGAGCTCATCACATACCCCTTGATGCATCTCATGCAACATTTGAATAAGGAGCACCACTAGGTTTAGAATCAAGTCCTTCATATGTAAGATACACGTCTCGTCCGTTGGTTCTTCAATGTGTAGGTTCTAGAAACTGCACTATGCAAAGGTTCATGGTGAGTTCTACTACTAAGGCTGACTAGCTTGCTTATTTCAGGCTTGCTTGCTTCAGGCTCATCTAGCCCATGCTCGCTTGAATGAGGCTAGTCTGGACTTGTAATTCCCTGAAGCCCTGCTACACTTTATCCAATGTTTGATGATATTGGTCTTCCATGTGGTTTCAAATGTTCTTTGTTGCATCGCATACCACATCTCTGATCTCATCTAAGTCCCCCTCTGTGAGGAACAAAGGCATTACACTGACTAATTTTTCTGACTTATGCTTCTTGTAAGACATTATAGAACTCCTCTTCTACCTCTTTTGACGATGAAGGGGGACTCCAAGCTTGTGCCCCCTTCCTTTTCTCCCTCTGTCTCATCCTCCACATTGGTGCACTTTTTTCTTTACTTGTCAAGGTCAATGTTGGCCTACGATGTAGTGGCAGTATTTTCCTTGGGTGCGTCAGTCTCTTTGGAAGAGACCCTTTCTTTGGTTTCTTCTTTCTCCCTTACAACAACTTCTTTTTGCTACACAACCTTTTCTTTTTCCATGGCCTTCTCTTTTGTGGAATCCTTCTGTGCTTCCTTCTTCTTTTCCTTTGTTTTTGCAGTCATTGCTGTAGTCTGTGCTATTGCACCTTCAATAGGCTTACTAATACCTGCACTGACATCAAAAGGGGTAAGCCAGTCACTTGGCAACTTTTTAACAACACCCAAATATCGTCCTCAGTGACTAAGCATGATAACTTGTGTCATGTGCCCTTGGCATCCTTCTTTGCGCGGATGTGCATATTATGAAAATTTACCTTGAAATTTTCTACGTTGATAGACTGCATGTGAAAATTGGTGATAACCTTAGCCATTGGTTAATTACCATTCTTAGTTCTTACTCAAATAACACCCAAAATATCTTCGTCTCCATGATGCACTCGAGCTCTTTAGTCACCCACAATGAAGTGAACTTCATGATCTTAGGTAGATTTGAAACATGTTGAGGGAACTGACTTTCTTCTGGTGTCCTACATGCCACCAACGAGAGCAACAACAACAATCACATGTAGTGGAATGAATTTCCATCATCCTAGACCTCTCTGCAGTCTTCCAAAAATTCATGGCACAAGTATTGAGCCCAATTGTATTGGAATCCTTTGGCGCATTGCGAAGCAAAAGAGACTACTAGCATTGGTACTTCATCTGCGTGGCACTTTTTCATGATTTTTCCAACCAAAATTTGTGTAGAAAACTACAAGGCACCATTTTTCATTGAATGAATGGAATATTCGTGTGACTTCTTCACCAAACCATAATCACTCTTCATTTGGTACACCAAATTCTTCTCCTCTAATTTCCCTCCAAATTCCTCTTGAGGGTCCACTTCTTGATAGGACAACAATGTTATTATGTGGATTAGCATATCAGTTATCGAGATGTGTTACTGGGAATAGTGTCCACTCGGAGCTGCTATTCCCACTAAGACTGGTAGCTATCTTAGAAACAAACAAGTAAAGACTACTTTCACTTTCATTTATGAAAAATAGATAAGAGGGGAACAAAGGACACCAACCTTAGTCTTGCGCTTGGTTCCTTGCCTAATTCCTCTCCTTCCTGATAGATGTCTGCCACTTCTGCTTCACCTACCCAACTTCAAAGAGCACCTGTGGAATCAAAGCAACATAATACTATCGAAGAACAGAGATCTATAGTCATAAACAACATAGGACCAGATATGTATTGACCACACAAATGCATATACAATCAAACATACAAGAATGTGGAGGAAAACTTGAATAACTTTATTAATATCAAGAATAGCAAGAGGATTACAACCAATTTTTCTGACCCAGCATCATCCTCCAACAAGAAAGCCCTTCTTCACCTGAAGTAAAGCTTAGATCACCCAACACTATGAAAGTTTCACCAAAAAACCAACAACACTTCTCTACAAGATACAAGATTCCAGCCTCTGGATCTCTGTGATGAGGGATCCATATATAGATGATTGTAGGGGGGTGAGTCAGCTTCTGGGGTTTTCATTAGTGTCCTCTCTCTGATAGTTCTTGATTCCACTTGGAGATTGATGATCTCTTACTCATCCCTGGGAAAAAACAAAGAGGCAAGTGTCAGAGGAGAAGTTTCTGGAAGATTCTATGATCCCGCACCTCACAAACTGTCTCTGCCATTTGTCCATTCTCGCCCATCACACCCTACAGAGGTGCTATCTAGTATGCATCGCACCTTTTACACTGGGAAGGTAATATGCATCGCACCCTCTGCACTGGGCATTCTATATGGTCTAGTTTTGACCAGTTCTAAACAGTTTTCTGTGGAGAACTTCTGGGAGATGATGTAATCAGCTGACCTTGTTCCTTTAGGTAGTGAAGCAACACTTTTAGGGACTTAGGAGCCCTCAGTTTGTGGACATTTAGGATTGGGGTTGCAGTGCCCAAAAATGTCTATAACAAGATGGGCCCTCCCATCCAAAGGCACCCATCATGAATTAGCATCAAAATTTGATGCACATAAATAATTTTTATAGCGCTGTGGTTAAACTATGGCACCCACAACATGTTCAAGAGCCTCGCATGCTCAACTCAAGTTACCCACTTCATTGGCTCTAATCAAATGAACTTTGATTCTTCATAATATACAATTTTTAGGTATTTGTTTGGTTCCAGATGTGGGAAATTCGCATGGTACCCCAAATCCCAATCCTCCATTTTTAAATATGGTATTTGGGCTAATGGATTACCCTCAAACGACACATTCTCTAGAAGAAAATGTGTAGAGACCATGAGCTTCGCTGCGTCTAGATCTTTGGGCACTTTATCCATGGCTTTCCTTGCTGGTATATATGGTGGTAGCTGAGTTATTGGCTTAGACTCCTCTGCATCAATCTCATCTATTCCTCCATGCAGTTATTCCTCATCTAGGTCCAATAGCTCCATTGGCTGTTTAGACCTATCCATTTTTTCCTTCTGTCGAACCTCTATTGTATTCTTCCACGACGATTGCCTCATCGATGCCTTATGCAGTTTCTTCTACTTCCTATCTCCTACCATGGATGGTTTAGGCTCGAAGACGTAGATGCCATAGTAGGTTGTTGGCTACGTGGGGTGTGACCGAGGTCCAACATTAGTTAGCCATAAGCCTGTGGAGCAAAAACCAAAGTCTCACCCGAAGCAGTATGGTGGTATGATGGAACCAAGTTTCTGCACCCTGAGATGGTCGTGATGTTGGTTTATACCTTCTATTCATACTTTCACGCAGGTTCCCAAGTTCTATGGCTCTGTCAGTCTATCCCTTTATTCCGCCCTTCGGTACCTTCGTGAAGGGGTACTATTGACCTTCACACAACCCTAACCTGCTGTTCAAGTAATTTCATGCTACTAGGACAACGTATTGTATAGATTCCTAAGTTATCTTAAGTGTCTTACTTATCTTATTAAACAATCACAGTTAGTGCTGCCTAAAAATATATTCTTACTTGTGTTTGATTAACTAATACAGTCACATATATTCGCACATCACATGAACATTATATATTATACCCAAAACGAAATATAACCAGATGAATTAACAAGAATTAGATACACAGAATTTGTAGAATACTTCTCTTTATTATTATCTCCAGACTATTACAAACTCTATCTGCCCTGTGCACACAGTTGTAGGGGTCCACGCACTCAGCTATGGACATCCACCCTAGGCCTCTATGCACTTAGCTGCAAAGCCTCTACCTACACTAAGACCCGAAACTTAGACTTCTGTAACAAGACTCCAAGTCTTTTCTTCTACTACCAAAAACTTATGACTACTTAGAGGTTACTTACTTAGCTCTTTTTATACAATCCCATGGTTTGCGAACCATGGGTAGATATTTATAGCTGATTTTACACTTTACAAAATAATGGTGGACAACCCTTTATGACTCATGACACCTTCGCACTTCGCGACCACAAAATGCAGAGACTTTACAACTTTATTACAAAATTTGACCCAAAACATTGGATTTTAGCCCAAAAACAATCCTTGGGGGATCCCATTCCCAACAGGCCCCCAACACAAACATCGTGACTCACCCTCGACTCACTCTGCAGGCATGAAGATCTTAGCACAATGACCTGCCAATTTGACCTAGATGACCGCAACCTCCGCAGTGCACTGTGCGACTGCCTACTTTTCTTCTTCTACCATCTACTCGGTCACTACCCTTGAAATGTCAGCTTGAAGCTTTTGCTGAGTTTCTTGTAGAGTCGCAAGCTTTCCTTCGATAGAGGCCACAACTGCATATGCCTCATCCAACTAGGGCTTCAGTCGCGCCTTCAACACTGCTTCCTTATGTTGCACTGCATCTACTTGTTCTTCCAACTACGTGGCCTCCTATAGATTTTCCATTCTTTGTGTTAGTGCAACAATTCGCGTTGTGCCTTTGACCTCATCATAGCATTGCTGCAGCTCTTGTGCTTCTATCTCCAGTCATTGTACATTAGCGTCCTCCTGCAGGCTCGTCAGGACCTCGAACGACTGTTCAAAAAGTTGTGTGCAGTCTGCTACTGCATTGTCAATTGCCACTATTGCCTCTGTGATAGCGATTGCATGCTTCTCCTTTACTTTCGATGGAGTTGAAGGCTGGGCCTTCAACTATAATTCGGTTATCTCCAGGTTCAACTCCAACTGAACCTCACCATCTCTGTGAGAGTGTCGTGCACCCCTGTAGCTAACTTGGAGATGCGCACCTCGACCGATTCTTCCTCAGGAATGGCCAACTCCAAGACCATTCTGCATGCCTCCTCTACATCTATCCCCATGTTCTCATCATCCATTGGGATGTCTTCGATTTCTTCTTCCTCTGGCTCCAGATTGATGGCTTTTCCCTTTTCCTGTGTAGTGGGCTTGTCCTTTGGTGGGTTTCTTCTCAGTGATTCTCGCACCTGGTATTGCATGATGCTTGAACTTTTTATCCTTTGCGCTCTCCTTGGTTGGGGTGGGTTTTGGTCTCAATGTCCTTGGTGATTTGGGGACTTCTGCTAATACTTCAGTAACCTCTAGAGCAACTTATTCTGCCTCCCTAACTAGTTCCTGCATATCCTCCTCTATTGTCACTTCTTCAGTGTCTATAGCTATTGCAGGTGTCAACATGACGCTATTCAATAGTGCTCATGTCATCACTAGTAATTTCTCAAACACCGAACTCGCTATGAGAGCCTTGAAGAATTCTCGATTCGTATGTGCATGAGAGCTTAACAATTAAATTCTCAAAATGCCAAGTTTTTTTCACTAGGCAGCCACCTGTAATTTATAGGGAATTTTGAATTAAAATCTGATTGCTCCCCCAACATTCAATTCATTAATGCTAAATTGGCGGTAGATTTTCAGGGATTTGATCCATAAATTCTGTCTTAAATGTCATTCGCCCGCTACATTTGGCCACATTTCTACCATCAAATCATGAACAGTGACTTTAACGGTCACTTTCCCATGGGTAGCGTAGCTCCCTTTGCGCTATAGCGAACCCTGTGACACTTCCTTGCTTCACAAAATCCTCCAATCATGTAGCTCCCCAACTTGGGCAGTGTAGTTTATAGTCCCACACCTCCTTTTAGTTTCCTGGAGCGCTAAGACTGTGCTACCCTCATATAGTCACATGATTGGACCATCGATGTATGGTTTCAATCTCACTGCCATTAACCTTTCCTAGGAAGTGATCTCCATTCAATTTAAGCAAATGAACCACTCCACTATCGGTAATTTCGTTAATGACATAAGGCTCTAACAAGTGCATTATGAACTTCCCTGGAAATTTATCAAACTTACTGTGATATAACAAAACTAGGTCATTTACCTTAAAGGTGCACAACCTAATGTGTCGATCATGACATGCCTTTTCGCGTTGCTTTTGGACCTATTGGTGAAATCTAGTTAGAAATCTCTCTTCCTCAAGCTCATCCAGTTGCGTGATCCTCTCTTTCAGGGCTCTGCTATCCGTCATACTCATGAATTTTTCTATGCACAGACTAGGCACATTGTATTCCATGGGCATCATTGCTTCAACACCATATAAAAGCCTAAAGGGTGTCTGTCCAGTCAACTTCTTGTATGTCGTTTGATAGGCCCATAGTACTGTGGGTATGCATAGGTCCCAATCACTTCTCTAAGCATTCCAAAGCTTGGTCAGTCTGTTCTCTAGTACTTTATTGAATGCTTCCATCGCCCTGTTAGCCTATGGGTGATAAGGTGTGATCTTCTGGTGATATACCTGAAATTCCTTCATCAGCGTGCTGATCGTCTCGTTCAGAAAGTGTGTACCCCAATCACTCACCAAAACCTTTGGACACCCAAATCACGTCAGTCCACACTCAAAGAGGAACTTTGCAGTAGTCATGCCTATGCAATCCTTCATAGGCTATGCCTACACCCATCGAGTCAAATACTACATCGCGATGATAATTTACTGCGCTCTCGTATTCTTCCCTTGGGGCTTAATGGGTCCCACAAAATCTATCACCCATTTCTCAAACATTTGTAACATCATTCGTTGATTCAGAGGTAGCTCATCCCTCCATGATGGTTTTCCCGTCCTTTGACACACATCACATGCTTTGTAGTAAGCTTTTGAATCCTGATGAAGGGTTGGCCACCACAACCCTACGCGTAGAATATTTTGCGTGGTCGATCTCCCTGCATAATGTCCTCTTGCGGTGCCCCCATGAGTGTTCGCAAGGATACTACTCTTTTCAAACTCTGGTACATATCATCGCAATATTTCATCAGACCCCATTTTGTACAAATGCCCAAAAATGACAAAAATGTTTGCCATGCGCACCACTAACTCCTTCTACTGGATGGTGTAACCTTCCAAGGTAGTTCCTGTCATTAGGAAGTGTATGATATCTTCAAAATGACCATCCATGACGCACACCACAAATAGCTATGCATCAGGCAATTCCTCCTTGAAATTAGTGGGTTCTTCCCCTGTTTCGATGCGCGACAGATGGTCTGGTCTCGTGTTTAGTCGTCTAGGCTTCATAATAACTTCAAAATCATATTCTTGGAACAATAACAACAATCTACAAATTCTCCCCCCCAACACAGGCTTATTGACCAGGTATTTAAACATGGAATGATTCGTATACATCTTAAAATGACCACCTAACAAATAGTGTCTAAACTTCTATATCGCGTATACCATGGTTAACCCCTCATGCTTGGTGGTGGAATATTTCTTCTTAGCCTTGGATAACCTTCTGCTTGTGAATGCTATCGTATCGTCCAATTCTCCTCTGCCAATCTGTGTCAGCACTACTCCCAGCGCTACAAATGATGCATTGAGATGTACATGAAACTCCTCCTTCCAATCTGAGAAGACTAAAATTTGCATGATGACCATCTTTTCTTTCAATACATCCAAGATTTTCTTACAATCCTTGTTCCAGTGGAATGTGACATCCTTTTTGAACAACTCCTCTATAGGCATAGTGATCTGGGCGTAGCCCTTGATAAACTTCCTATAATAGCCAGTATATCCTAAGGTTGCATGCAGATGTTTCACACTCCTAGGTGACTCCAAATTAAGTATCACCATGATCTTCGTAGGATCTACTAGCAGTCCCTGTCTACAAACCACATGATGCAACAAAGTCCTGAAAGGAACACAAAACAGGCACTTCTTCAGGTTGAGTGTGATATGGTACCTTCGACAGGTATCTATCATTAGGCTCAAACTTGCCACATGGCGTTTCACCAGCCCAAAAATATTCTAGTCATCAAAGTACACTTCCAAAAACTTATGAATAAATTCCTTGAATGCAACAATGACTATGCACGAAAAAATCGTAGGCGCATTCTTCAATCTAAATGGCAATACAGTGTACTGAAAACATTCCCACTCAGTCGTGACGGTCATCTTGCTCCTATCCTCTGGTGTGATTTTGATCTGATGATACCCAGAGAACCCATTAGTGAAGGAATATGTTTCTTGGCCACTTACATTGTCCAATAATTCATCAGTGAATGGAGTCAGGAAAGGATCATGTACACAAGCGTCATTCAACTTCCTGAGATCCACACATATCCTTATTTCATCTTTATACTTCTTATCATGTACCGCCATTGGGCTTACCCAATCATATTCTTCTACGGGCTCAATGATGCCTACCACTAGAATCTTGTCTAGCTCTAAGCAGACCTTCTCCTTATACTTCAGATTAAGATGGTAAGGTCTGTGCTTAACCAGCTTTGCGTTGGGTTTTAACGTGATGTTCATAATGCCAAGGTCTCCTATTATCCCTTTTAACTCCGTAAACTTGGTAGGGAACAAATCCTGGTATTCGTGGAGAAATTCAATGACCTTATCCACCATCTCATCATCCCAGTAATCTCCAATCTTTGCGAATTTGGCCTCCACCTCTGTACCAATATTTACTTGTTTCGTTTTTAGTGATGCGGTTATATCATGATTCTCAATCTATGGTACCTCAACCTCGTGGTGTCCTTCTATTTTAGGGATGTCAATCTTTCATGGATCCTCATATTCTTCTTCAGCAATCACATTATAGCATTCTAGCGTGTGGCTCAGCTGAGTAGTCAAATCGGGTTGAATCAGATCCAAAGGATCCTATGGTATCCTAAATATTTTTTCTTTCACTTCTTGTAGTGCTTCATTAATATAGTCAAAGCCATCTTTAAAACTGAATGCCATTATGAATCATTCACGCAAAATATCCCTTTCACCTGTATGATGGTGGAGCTCTATTTCCGAGTACAAGTTCACTGGGATGACATGTCGAGTATGATAGAACAAGTGCACCCATTCAGGTTGGCGCTTCGCTCCATAAGTCTGAACCCATTTGGCCAAGTGAGTGCATGGATCATCCTTCCCATCATATTTTTTTTCATTCATACCTTCAGCTTGCCAAATCATGTTCTCATCATCCTCCTACACTCACACCAATCATCAATGCTACCCTTGTGCGTACCCCACCATCTTGTAGCCATAGTGCGTAGGGCCTAGTCCAAAGCCTGGAAGCACTGCTTCTTTGGTACCTCCCTCTCAAATGCATTCAAAAGTATATCCACATCATTTAGTCCATCATAAGTGGGCATATTTGTTATCTCTAACGACACACACCACAACGATCGGGTCATCATCTTACAACTAAGTGTGGTTACTTTATGTAGCTAGTTCTGCCAACACTCTAATTCTTCATCAGAGTCTGAGGTGTAGGAACTCTCATGATCCCATGTAATTCGTCCATCCACTGTAGGATTCACCCAATCTTTGTCTCGCACTATTATCTTATATATACAGTCCAAATCATCATCACTCTCTTATTCACGAACTGGTTCAGTATAACACGATCCCCCAGCAAGATCTAGGGGTACTATTACGTGAATTGTTTTCTTCTCAAAAATCATCTTTCACTTCTTTAAGTTGATTACCCCATTCATATCAGTAGCCCAATAATTTCCAAGGAGCACAGGGTAGGGGTTGTTGTCATCCATAATTTCTATTACTTTAAAGTCATCCAACATGCTTGTGCCTTCAATACCTAAAGTCATCCCTTGTAGCCACCCCATGGGGATGATCTTCTATTGATTTTCCATCCTTAACTGAATCGGAGAACACTGTAGCGCAGGTCTTCCCATCCACTCTGAAGACTTCTTTGGTAGGATTTTCGCGTCTGACCCTAGATCCAAAATAACCTAATCCATTTCATACTCTCCTATTTTCACAGTCACTCTCATCTCTCGTTTTGTCCTTTTTTTATTCTTTCCAATCTTTCGTACAACGCGGGGTTCACCCAGAGTGTTTCCGACGCATCTGTTTATAAGCTCCTGTAAGCCCTTCATAGCCTTGTTATCGCACAACAACTTCATGCAGGTCTCTATAAATTTCGTAAGCATAGAAGGGTCCTTTTCCTGATCAGGCTTATCCTTGCTCCTAGAGCTGGAGGCCTCAATGAAGCTCTTCTTTTTCTTCGATGAACGTTTCGCGTGCATGATCCAAATCAAATAAAATGTTCGTCATAGGAGCTTTGCAAACCCACACACTGTCTTTGGGCTATTTCCCCTTATCATCTCTTGTTGCAATTCCACTTCAGAGCACTATATTAACATTCAGATCCTCTTTACAAGGCTCAAACCTCATCATCTACAGGTTCTAAGTCGGTTGAGGTGGTAGCACCCCTTTTTCGCATATCCTTGCTATCAGCATAGGACAGTCTTCTGTCTCATGATAAAACTAAGTGAAATATTTGCACGATAGTCATGTAGGGTTAGTGAATTTGCAGGCATAGTGTCCTGGTCCTCTACAATTGTAGAAAATTAGCTATCCCCGACCTCTTCCAGGTCCCCCTTTGCCTCAGCCTCATTCATGCCCTTGAAAGCCTATTCACACCATCTTTGCATTCTGGTAAGGGGGGCGCATTTATGCCTAAACCCTATAGGCAGGTGTTCTGTCCATCATCAATTCATAACTTCTATAATTGCACTCATCATGCCCTACCGACCTACAAAAGTTGGAGAATAGTTGTTGTGGTGTTTCTACAAACTTCTGCATCAAATGACATTTATCTATCGTATGTTTTCCTGCTACCTAACATATAGTGCTCCACAATGCAGGCCCTGTGATTAGTCCTACTTATGCTTTCAGCCTCAAAGGCATCGGTCCTCCTCCTACAATATAGTTTGCAAAGACCAGGCAATGGTCTTTGTCATTCCCATGACCTTTACATTTTAGGCACCATACCTCTTCATGCACCTCTAGTTGAACTGTTCTACCCTAATTCAAAATTTTCATCTCAAAAAAAATATTTTGCAACTCTGCATGGATCTGCGGAACCCCCAAATTCAAATCTTGCATCGGTGTTTCATGCAGTCTCATTGTAATCTCCAAGGCCTCTGCTTGAGTCGTAATCCTCTGTTATAACATCGCAATGCTTAGGTGTGGCAGGAGCGAAGCCACGAACCACTCGTGTTGCTTTCAGTCTGTTAAGTTCATATTCACTTCATGGATTTTACATTTCAACCTCTAATACAATTCCCAAGGTGTCTCACCTAGTTTCATCACAATTTCCTTGAACCTCACAATCGATTGTGCTTCAGATTTAGGCCTACTGAATTCTTTATTCAGCACGGTCTAGATGTCTTCCACTCCAATGTTTGGGTTATCATTAGAGTACTTAATGTACCAAGTTAGCATGCGATCTTGTAGAGCAGTAACCAGTGTTGCCTTCTTCATGTGATCATTTGTAATGCCTTGAGCTTCACACACAACTTTCACAATGAGCCAAAACTAGCTAGGGTCCTCATTTCCCAACCCTTTAAACAAAGGCAGCTTCACTAAATTTTCCATGCTGAACTATGGTGGAGGTGGTGGTGAAGTTGGAAGTGGTGTGGGTGGAGGTGGCAGTCGAGGGAATCCTTGTATTATTAACTGAATTGCACTTCATGGAGAAGCCTGTGCTACTCCCTCTTTGTCACCTAGCGGAGGTGAAATCAATGGACTATATTTAGGACCCTTTCTCCCTTCATTCCTGTAATGCTTTCCGCTTCGCATAGCTCTGAACATCAAGGTAGTTGCATAACCCATTTTTCACACAATAACAACTTAATCCAGGTATTCAAAGAATTCAAGTACTTACCTCGTGGACCTTTCAAAAAGAGCCACTACACCGCGCTATAGCTAGCTGAGGTATTGACCATGAATTCAATCAAAAATCCTCCTATGATGCAATTGAGCCAATGATTGACAACATGAGTGATATTATCCTTAGAGGCTTCCTGTAAGGACATGTGGTTTCCCTCGAAGTGTGACCACGTTCAAACGAAGGATGAGTGGTTGGGAAACTTGAATGAACAGCTCTATCACTGATGTGTGATGGAGGCAAGTAAAAATGTGAGCACAAGAAGGTTGAGCGAAGGTGTTATATACATGTGGGAGCATGGTTGATTGCCCATGGGGCTGACCCACACTTGGAAGCAAAGCCGACATGTATTTGAGAAGAGTAGGGGTGTGTTTTTACATGGTGGACGAGTTAGCTTGGGCAAGCCAACTTGCGCAGCCATCCATATATATTCAATGATGTGTTGGAGTGAAAGATCATCATTTGACAAGTGAGTCTGCAAGGAGAAGTGCATGGAAAAGGGCCGCAGCAAAGACGAAGGCGCAGATGGTTATGCGCCCAGGTCTTGGACAGGTCATTTGAAGGCACAGTCTAAACGAAGGCTGGTCAAAGTAAGGCGCGCACGGGTAAGGCATGCACGAGTAAGGCGTGGGCACTCGGTTGTGCAAGGCATGCATAGGTGAAGGTGTGGGTGCCCAGTTGTGAAAAGGTGCACGAGTGAAGGCTTGAACGCTCGGTTTGTGCAATTGTGTGGTTGGGTGGTTGTGCACGGGTTCTTGGGCAGCTCGGGTGAGCGCCCGCCCGTCGTGCAGAGGCAAATGCGGAAGGTGTGCATAGTGGAATGAGGTGTAGCTGGTTTTGCGAAAAGGGTGTCTTGGTGACTTGGTGGAGTCACCTGCCCGTCATGCACGAAGAGAAGGTTTGGTTGTGAAGTGCGGAAGGTAGCTCATGTGAGGGCGCGTCCACCCGCCTTGGGCAAGGAAATCTTGGTTGTCACACGGAAGTGTGACAGGGTTGTAAATTTGGCTAAGTATGAAACTTCGGGTTCCCAAGTATACTTGTAAAGCATTGTAACTTTGTAAAGCTGTATAATATATTATTTGAGCAGACTCATTGTTCAGGGAGTTGGCCCTCCCTTTATACTGTGAAATTGTGTTATCTTGTATAATTGCTGATGTTAATGAATGTGTATGGGTGTTCATTGGTATAAAGAAAACATTAATAATACTTGGTTGTGAAACACAAAATAAGTAGGATAAGTGGTTAGGCGTGGTCTAGGAACATAAGTATTGGTGAAAAGAAAGTGTTTAGTGGTGTTGCACCTCGCCTAGCACGGTTGAAAGACTACCACCGGCTTGGGGGTGTGACGGGTGGTATCAAAGCAGCTGATTCGGGCATTAAAGGCTGAGGCTACTACACACCTCCACTAAAGTGAAGGTGGTATCAGAGCTTGGTTGGAGCTGGTGTTAGAGAAGGGTTGCTCGTGACGAAGTACAGGTGTGGATACACTTGGAAGCTTGAAAGTTGGTGACAGTGAAGGAGGTACTTGCAGGTGAAGGAAGTTGTTTCACATACAAGTGGAATAAGAGCTAGTTCATGGTTGCAAGCAACTTGGTGAATCTGTTGGATGGTTGAAACTAGATTGCAAAAAAGAAGGAAGTTGTTAACAATGGCAGCCGAATCTCAAGTCGGGTCTAGTCACGATGTGAAAGATGCTACTATGGCATTCATTGAAAAAGTGTTGGAGAAGATGGAGGACTTAGAGATGTACTGGACTAAGAAGATGGACTTGGTCGAGAAGGATCAAGAGGCCAATTCGAAGATGAGGGAAGAGCTTAAGGAACTCTAGAATCAACACGAGCACACTGATCTTATGTGTACACAACTTGAAGTAAGGGTCAAGGAGATTGAAGAGGTAAGAGATTGACACTTGGAAGAGACCATGGACTTGCAGAAATCTCTTAGCGAAGCCAGAGATGAAATCACGGTGTTGAAAAAGGCTGTGAGGCATAACTCAGGTGGAGGAGTGCCTCATGTGAAATTCAAGGAACCGAAATCTTATGATGGTACAAGGAGTTCAAAGACTCTTGGAAGATTTCTATGCGACATGGAGAAATACTTGGAATGATTGGGTGTATCTGATGATGAGATGAAGGTGAAGGTAGCTGCTCAATTCTTGACAAAGGATGCTAAGATGTGGTGGCGAAGGAGGATGGATCAGATTGCCAATGGTAGTGCTAGTGACATTACCTCGTGGGATGAGATGAAGAAATCTTTGCAGACCCATTTCAGTCCTTAGGATGAAACGTGGGAAGCAAGGATGAAGATAAATTTCATAAAGCAGACAGGGAGTTTGCAAGTGCGGTTCTAGAACTTCTTGACATGGAAGAGAGGGACAAGGTGTTCAACTTCATCATTGGATTGAAGCCTTAGGCATGCAATGAAGTGAAGAGGCAGAAGATTAAAACACTTAAGGACTATGGATAGGTTGGTGGAGCATTATGATGAGACTTCTGATGATAGGAAGAAGAAGTCTGATAGGCTGAAAGAAAAGAAGAAGGATCATACTTCGAAATCAGATGACAAGTCGAAGATGAAGAAAGCCTTGAAGTGTTGGATATGTGCTGAACCACATACGGTGAAGAATTTTCCTTCTAGACTGAAAGTGGCTGCTATTGCACAATCTAATACGAAGAATGAAGAAGCATCTGTGGGGATGATGTAGATTCTTGGAGATGCTACTGCTACAGAGGTAATCTGTCAGAGGGGTCCTGAGAGAAAACGTTTGGAGTATGTTCAGATGAAGATTGGGGGTGCTGATATACTCACTATAGTGGATAGTGGGGCTACTCACAACTTCATGGGTGAAGATACTGCGGGAAGGATTGGGCTGAAATTTATACCAGTGAAGGCACAAATGAAGACAATCAATTCTCCTCCTGATTGTGTTCTTGGTGTAGCTGAAAAAGTGGACACAACACTAGGTGAGTGGACCGGGAAAGTCAACTTCACTATAGTGCAAATAGATGACTATGAAGTTGTGCTGGGAATGGAATTCTTGAAACAATTTGATGCTATGATTTTTCCACATTTGAAGAGTTTGTACATTTACGATGGAAGGGAGGATGTACCCATTGGTGTACCAACCATTGGAGTGACAAAGCTTGATTGTAAGTTGGCAGTGATGAAAATGGAGGATGAGAAGTGGATGGAAGATATGAGTAAGCGATTGTCTATGGTTGAGACAAAGCTTACTGAGCAGTCATTAGTCATCAGGACACCTTCTGATAGTATCTTGGATTTGACAGGAAGGCTAGAAGTGGTTGAGGATGATGATGATGATGATGAGGCTTATGTCAGGCTAAATGTCCGAGAGGAGGATCGGGTAAATTATCTACAAAGGATGGAGATAGAAAATCCTAACAAATAGATTGAGATGATTAGTGAGGGTGAGCCTTCAAGCTCTACTCCCTCCACATCTTGTTAGATGGGAAAGAAAATGGGCCTCATTGTTAGCTGCTCATGGCAGTGAGTCCTTAAAACATGTTGAGCAGGTATGACAGATGGTGCAAGGATGGCTTGGCATCAAGCATCATGACATGTTGCAAAAGGGATGGAGTTTCCATGGACCTGAGCATGGGAGAGATTCTTGGTGAGTCCAGGATGTGGTAGAATTCGAGATAGACTGGTGAAGGCATAAGGATGTTCAGTCTCATGGATTGAGTGTGACAGTTGGATTAGATACCCAACTAGTTCAAACATGGGGTCCGAAAGTGCACAGAGAGATGTTGACATCAGGCAGGCAGGAAAGAGGACAGTTCACAGGATGGGACGACACATGATGGAGATGGTAGTTCTACATATGTTGCAGGGATGCTTGCAGTATGTCAAGGAGTTGACATCATGGATGGAGGATGAGACATATATTGTTGATCTTGGCGGATGGCTACCAGGATGGTATGTTGTTGACGATGACAACGACTTTAGGTGGAGTTGGATGTAAGGACCTGCAGCTCTGCCCAAAGTGTGACCGCATTCAAACAAAGGACGAGTGGTTGGGAAACTTGAATGAACAGCTCTACAACTGATGTGCGATGGAGGCAAGTAAAAATGCGAGCACAAGAAGGTTGAACAAAGGTGTTATATATGTGTGGGAGCATGGGTGATTGCCCGCGGGGCCGACCCATACTTGGAAGCAAGGCCGACATGTATTTGCGAAGTGTAGGTGTGTGCATTTACATGGTGGACGAGTTGGCTTGGGCAAGCCAACTAGCCCAGCCATCCACATATATTCAATGACGTTTTGGAGCGAAAGATCATCATTTGACAAGCGATTCTTCAAGGAGAAATGTGTGGAAAAGGGCCGCAGCAAAGAGGAAGGTGCAGATGGTTATGTGGCCAGGTCTTGAGTAGGTCATTTGAAGTCACAGTCTAAGGGAAGGTCGGTTGAAGTAAGACGTGCATGGGTAAGGCGTGGGTGCCCGGTTGTGTAAGGCATGCACGGGAAAGGTGTGGGTGCCCGGTTGTGCAAGGCGTGTACGGGTGAAGGTGTGGGCTCCCGACTATGCGAAAGTGCACAGGTGAAGGCTTGAACACCACGTTTGTGCGATTGCATGGTTGGGTGGTTGCGCACGGGTTCTTGGGCAGCTCGGGTGAGCACACGCCCATCATGCAAAGGAAAATGCGGAAGGTGTGCATGGTGGAATGAAGTGTAGCTGGTTGTGCGAAAAGGGTGTCTTGGACTTGGTGGAGTCACCCGCCTATCGTGCATGAAGAAAAGGTTCGGTTGTGAAGTGCGTAAGGTAGCTCGTGTGAAAGCGCGCCTGCCCACCTTGGGCAAGGAAATCTTGGTTGTCGCATGGAAGTGAGACAAGGTTGTAAATTTGGCTAAGTATGAAACTTGGGGTTCCCAAGTATACTTGTAAAGCATTGTAACTTTGTAAAGTTGTATAATATATTATTCGGGGAGACTCATTATTCAGGGAGTTTCCCCTCCCTTTATACTGTGCAATTATGTTCTCTTCTATAATTGCTGATGTTAATGAATGTGTATGGGTGTTCATTGGTATAAAGGAAACATTAATAATGCTTGGATGTGAAACACAAACTAAGTAGGATAAGTGGTTAGGCATAGTCCACGAACATAAGTATTGGTGAAAATAAAGTGTTCGGTGGTGCCGCACCTCACCTGGCGCGGTTGAAAGACTACCGCCGGCTTGGGGGTATGACACTTCCAGTCTCTGTACTAACTTTGGGGTCTAGGCAATAGGACCATCAAGTCTCCACCTTCCTTGACTATCCATTAACTTCACGTTCCACTCGTATAAGTCAACTGGAAAGGAACATAAAAAGATCTTATGGATTTTGTATATAGGTACCTATCCAGTCAATGTTCCTTTCTCAGTCGTGGATTTATGTTCTCCTGCATCGTGAATTCATGGATCTTCCTGTCTAATAAATCTCCTATATCTTTCTTAGTAGGATTCTAGTGATATGACATCACACATCTCTTATGCAGATTCTGGTCCCTGCAATGGAACCATTTGTTGGTTGAATGGGGCCTGGCCCAGGTTCAGCGTTAGTTAGCCAAACAAATCCCTACACTACTAACCCTTTTGGCATCAGCCCACGAAGCATGGACCGAATTCTCACTCGAAGCAGTATGAGGGGATGCTGGAACCAATTTTCCACACCCTAAGATGGTCGTGATGTGGGTTTATACCTTCTATTCATGCTTTCACGTAGGTCACCAAGTTCTAGAGCTCTATTAGTCTAGCCTTTTATTCCACCCTTTGGTACCTCCGTGAAGGGGTACTATTGACCTTCGTGCAGCCCTAACCTGCAGTTTAGGTACTTTCATGCTGCTAGGATAGTGTATTGTATAGATTCCCAAGTTATCTTAAGTGTCTTACTTATCTTATCAAACGATCACAATCAGCACCATGTAAACAGACATTCTTACTGGCATTTGATTAACTAATATAGTCACATATATTCGCGCATCACATGAACATTACATATTAAACCCAAAACAAAATATAACTAGATGCATTAACAAGAATTAGATACTCAGAATTTGTCAAATACTTCTCTTTATTGTTATCTTCAGACTATTACAGACTCTATCCGCACTGCACACATAGCTTTAGGGGTCCATGCACTCAGCTGCAGACTTCCACCCTAGGTCTCTTCGCACTTAGCTGCAGAGCCTCTACCTATGCTGAGACCCGTAACTTAGACTTCTCTACCAAGGCTCCAAGTCTTGTCTTCTACAACCAAAACTTTATGAAT
This sequence comes from Pinus taeda, assembly GCA_000404065.3. Classification (NCBI taxonomy): domain Eukaryota; kingdom Viridiplantae; phylum Streptophyta; class Pinopsida; order Pinales; family Pinaceae; genus Pinus; species Pinus taeda. The sequence continues at coordinate 18,937 of APFE030389524.1, forward strand.
GCTTAGAGCTTACTTATATATTTTATACAATCCCATGGTTCATGGACCATGGGTAGACCTTTACAGCCAACTTTACACTTCACAAAATAAGGGGAGACAACCCTTTATGACTCATCACACCTTCATTCTCCACGACCACAAAATGCATATACTTTACAACTTTATTACAAAATTCGACCCAAAACATGGGGTTTTAGCCCCAAATCTCTCCTTGGGGGATCTCATTCCCCACATAGGCATAGTAGTAAGTGGAGGTTGTTCTAGCTCAAGGTGGGTTGCCATCATTCTCTCAATGAATTACTCACACTACCAATCAGATAATTTTGTGAATCATGGCTGTGAAATTTTCCCTTCAAGTATTTCCCAAGCCTCATCAGACATACAACACTTCTCTTAGCACATACTAAAGCACAAAATCTTATGGAAAATTCTTAGGAAGGAAAGTGTTTGAATGTGGAGTGGTATGTTGTAATTCTAGTTCAATTTGAATTCAAATCCATATGTTCCCTCCAAATCCCTGTCATTAATTCATTTTTGGCAGAAAATTTCCAAAGATATGCATCTTAAATGCTCCCCCCCCCCTCTCATTTTAATGGAAAAATCGCCATCCAATCAACTACAGTGCTTCCAACAATAATTTTTAGCTAGGCTTTATGGGACCCCCCATGGTACCACAGCTCCTTTGGCACAACTCTCCTCTACGCCTTCCCTTGATTTGTCACGCAGGCCATCCACTTTGCCAAACTATCCATTTGACAATGTAATTTATAGCCCCATACTCTCTTTCAGATGCCAAGAGTACTTAGACTATCCTGTCACCATATAGTCATTGTGCAGGAGCAAGATCCCCCCTGTACAACTTTAACCAACTCCCATTGACCTTTCTTGGAAACAACTTCCCATTCAAGTTCACGAGCTGATCTGCGTCTTCATCCACAATCGCCTTAACAAAATATAGCCCTATCCAATGCATTTAAAACTTTCTTGGAAAGTTTGTGAACTTACTGTCATAGAGCAAGACCAAATCTCCACTCTTAAAGGTGTGCTACTTAATATGACGATCATGCCATGCCTTTTCGTGATCCTTCTACACATGATGACGAAAACCTACTAAGAGGTGATCTTCCTCTAGCTTAACTAGCTATCTGAGGCATTCTTCCATGGTATCCCGATTGGCCATGTCTATAATTGTATCAATCCACAAACTTAGAATGATGTACTCCATCAACATTACAACTTATTGTCCATAAACTAGTATGAACAGTGTTTGTCCAGTCAATTTTTTGCAGGTAGTTCTATACACCCAAAGAACAACTGGTATGTGTACATCCCAATCATTTCAGTTTTCATTGAAAATCTTTGTTAAGGGATTCTCTAAGATTTTGTTAAAGGCTTCTACTATAAAATTCACTTGAGGATGATACGATGTTCTTTTCTGGTGATACATTTGAAACTCTTCAATTAAGGAAACAATCATTTTGTTCAAGAAGTGAAAACCCCCATCATTCATTAAGATTTCAGGTAAGCCAAATCAAGACAAAATGTAATTAAATATGAACTTCGCAGCTTTAGCCATGCTATAATCCTTCATAGGCTATGTCTTAGCTCACCTAGTTAAATATTCAGTCACTGTAATGATGTATATGACTCCTATCTTCTTTCCCAGTGGTTGAAATTTTTGCAAAAACTATATTGCCCACTTATAAAATGCCTGTAATGACACTTGTAGGTTGAGACGTAATTCATCTCTTCACGATGGTATCCCCATTCTCTAATAGAAATCATATGCCCTGTAATAAGCCTTGTAATCCTTATGCATGGTTGGCCACCATAGTCATGCTCATAGGATCTTCTGTGCAGTTGCTATTCCCACATAATGTCCTCCCAAAACCCCTCCATGTGTTTCAGCGAGGATACTTTGTCATCGATACTATGGGACATACCTATGGAATATTTCATCAGATCCCATTTTATATAAGTGTCCTATGATAACAGAGAAATCGACACCCCAGACCACCAATTCTTCCTTTTGTTGTGTAGTGTACCCTTTCGGAGCCATACTCGTAGATAAGAACTAGATTATGTCTGCAAAATGGTCATATGTGATGTGTATAGAAAAGATTCATGCATCAGGAAGCTCTTCCTCTAGATTTGTAGGTTCATCACCATTCTCAATTTGCAAGAGGTGATCTAACCCCGCATTCAGTCACCCTAGTTTCACAATTACTTCAAAGTCATATTTTTAAAGAGAAGCAACCATCTACAAATCCCTCCCCCAACACAGGCTTGTTGACAAGGTACTTCAAAGAAGAAGGGTATGTGTACATCTTGAAGTGTGCACCCAAAAAACAGTGCATGAACTTCTGGAGCACATACACCATTTCTAATGCTTCGTCCTCTATGGTTGAATAATTCTTTTCGACCTTTGACTTTCCTTCTCGCAAACACTATCAGATGGTTGATATCACCTTCGCCTCGTTGGGTTAGCACAAATCCTGGTGCTATGCAAGATGAATCTACATGTACATGGAACTCCTTCTTCCAGTAGGGGAACACTGCAATATGCACTATAACAATTTTTTCCTTTATTACATCTAAAATCTTCTCACAATCCTCGTCCCAGCAAAATGTTGCATCCTTTTTCAATAATTTTTCCATGGGCGAAGTGATCCACACATATGCTTTGATAAACTTCCTATAATATCCTGTATGGCCCAACATCGCATGCAATTGTTTAACATTTTTTGGAGGCTCCAAATTGATAATTACTTAAATTCTTTTAGGTTCTACCATCAACCCCTACTTGTATACTACATGGCCTAAAAGTATCCCATACGGTACACAAAATATGAATTTCTTCAGTTTAACGGATATCTGATACTTTTGGCAAGTATCCAACATGAGCAAAAGCCTAGAAGCATGTTTGTTTACTAACCCAAACACTATCCTATCATCAAAATAAACTTCTAAAAAGTAAAAACTCATGAATAAATTCTTTGAAAGCTACAACTACCACCCTAGAGGAAATTGCAAGGGCATTTTCAAGTCCAAAAGGCATAACTGTATACTGAAATTAGCCCCATTTAGTAGTGAAGATAGTCTTACTCCTATCCTCCAGTGTGATCTTGATCTGGTGGTACCCTGAGAACCCACCAGTAAATGAATAGGCTTCCTCACCTCCAATGTTCTCCAATACTCTATTTGTGAATGGTGTAGGAAAAGGATCACAGAAACAAGCATCATTCAACTTTATTAAATATATACAGATCTAAATTTCACACTTCGTTTTCTTTTCCTGAACCCCCATAGGACTGACCCAGTCTAATTCTTCGACAATTTCAATAATTCTGGCGGCGAGCATCTTATCTAATGCTTCACATACTTTTTATTGTACTTAGGATTCAGCTGATAGGGGCACTGCTTCATTGGCTTTGCATCCTGCTTAAGAGTAATATTCATGACACCTAGATTCCCTACTATCCCTTTTAGATTAGAGAAATTGGTGAGAAACAAGTCCTGATACTCCCATAATAACTTCACAACCTTATCTACTATGCCTTCATCCCAATAGTCACCTATGTTTGCAAACTTTGTCTACGCTTCTGACTCAATATTCACTTGCTTAGTCTTCAAGGGCTTTGAAATATCATGGACTTCTACCTAAGGCCCTACAACTTTGTGCTATCCTTTTGACTCAGGAATATTGATGTTTCTAGGATCTCCTTTGCCTTCCTCAGTTGTCACATTGTAGCATTCGAGCGCATGGCACAGTTGCGTACTTTATTCAGGTTGTACCCATGCAACAGGTTCTTCAGGCATTTAGAATATTGCAGCTTTGATCTTCTGTAATCCTTCATCAATACACTCAAATCCATCTGCAAAGTTGAAAGTTAACATAAAAGTTTCCTTCATAACATCCCATTTGGCAGATCCATGTCGCATCTCCATTTCTAGATACCAATTCATTAGAATCGTATCCAAAGTGTGATATAATATGTGAACCCATTATGCCTGTGGTTCTTCTCCCCATGCCTTCATCCATCAAGCCAGATGCTCGTGTAGATTGTCCTTTCTTGTGTATTTCTTCGTAATGCAAGTATTGGCACACCAGAACCACAACTTCATCATCTGTTGATACTCCTTCCAATCTGCAAAGTTGTTCTTGTGTGCACTCCACCATCTGGCAAGCGTAGCCCACAGTGCGATGTTTAGTGCTTGGAACTGATGTTCCTTCGGTACATCTCTTTCAAATGTATCCAGAAATATATTGACATATTCTAAACCATATTAATATGGTAGGCTACATACCTCAGTGGATATACATCAAAGTGACTTAGTGAGCTAGTTACATTGCAACGTCTATACATCATTCAATCTGTTCTACCAGTGTTTGAGTTTCTCATGTGAATCTCAATTATAGGAGCTATCCTTCTCCCAAGTGATGAGCCCCATAAATGGGTAATTATATGGGCTCATTTTGCCTCCTAACATAGTTTAATCAACCATTCTCTTAGCTTATTTCATGTTTTTTGATTATATTTATGCTTATGGAGTGATTTGGGTTGGTTATGATGCCATGGAGTCTAATATGTCTTTAATGCATATTTTTGTTGAATTTTGAAGACAAAGTCAAAGATTTAATGGAAAATTGGCAGCAATAATTCAAAGTGGACAAAGAAGAGTATTTATAGGAGGGTATCCCCCTCATTTGTGACTCCCCACTTCGAATTCTCCTTCATGCAACTCGGAGCACAAATAGCCAAATCAATACACTAGGAGGCAGCCGAGCAAGTGGAGGATAACTTAGGTTTATCTCAAGTTTTGGGAGCCAAGCCTCTCTGATTTTAAGGAAGCTATTGGGAGATTTAGTTGTATAAGTAGATGAGATCCTCTTTGAGCTAGCATTGAGTTACCTCAGCAGGCTGAAGCTCTTGGTTTAGGGCCCAATCCAAGCAACCAAGCTCCTCTTTTTTGTATTTATATGCTTTATTTCAATTTATGGATTAGTTGCTATTAGATAAATTTATTTCTTGGTTAAGAATAGGTTGATTTTGGTGATTTAGAAGGTTGCTTCCATTTTAGTTTTCTATAGAAGGTTGAACAGTGATAGAAAGAAGATACAAAAGGCAATCAATAGAGCATTGGCCTCCTTTCCTTCCCTTGGGACCATGAACTGAGGCAAGACCCTCTTGCTTCCACAAAAACACATATTTTCCTTCTCCATAGGATTTCTAGTGTTGCAGTTTGTTAAAAGATTAATACTTTGCTTTATATCTCTTTCAACATGCTCATTTATATCTTTACAATAAGTTTCCTTCCATGCTTTCTCTCATTATAGCATTTTTTAGCATTTCTTTCTATAGCTCATAATTTAGATTAGCTTGATACAAAATTCTATTTTTGATGTACTTAGTCTCCTTGCTTGCTATATCTAATTGTTTAACTTTCAGTTCTTTTGTAGCAAATCTCTTCTCACAATAAGCTAGCCTATTAGCCATCACATTCTCTCCCTGATCTATGCCCTATAGGTCGCCCAAAGTTCACCCCAAATCTACCTTAGTTTTCTTCGTTTTTCCATAGGATTTCTTCCTCTCCCTCGACCATATTTTCCTCTCCTAGCAATCCTTGGTGAACCCTAGGCACCCTAACACATCATCTCAGCCTTCAACTACCCTTTCCACCCACTCTCTCACCTTCAAAACCTCCAAAACTGCTCTCAGCATCCTCTTGTAGACCTCCTGTAGATCCCCTGCAACCTCCTGTAGATTTTCCTGTAGGCCTCCTTTTGAAGTCCGATTACAGGAAAAGCCTCCAGAAGGCCACTAGAGACCTCCTAGGACCCATCCACACCTTCCTACATTCTCTCAAGTCCTGAAAATTTCCTCCATCACCACCTAATCGCTGCCACATTCACAAACAATTAGATTACATGCATGACAATTTCATATAAAAATACATAAAAATCCAAAAAGATGTTTTTTTCTCATTTTGTTCTAGAAATAGCTTGAGTAGATGTTGTTTACTTCCTTGAGTAGGTAATGGCATTCATTTCATGGTTTTCATAGCTCTTTCTACAAAAGTAAAATTAGTTGGTTAAGTAGGGTTTGTTAGGTTTACTTTACACTTCAACCTTCTTTTCCTTTCTGCAAGCAAAGTAGCCTATGTAGAGTAAGATTTCCTTTCTTTCATCACATATAGAGCTTCTTCTAGAATCCATAGAAGTTGTCTTGAGCTCCTAGTGATCTTGTGCGAGCTGACTGAGTGACAACCTGCATTAAGAACTAGTACTTGTGCATACAACATTGTCGCTTCCAAGTTTTTTACGAACTACCAGGTTGATAAAAGTAAAGTAGGAAGCCCAGGAGTTGCAACATTATTGCTGCAATACTGGTGCTCACCACTTTCTGGTGCTATTGCCAGGGACGCGTTAGAGTATTTTGTGATTACTTCTTTCTTCTATTTTCTATTATGCTAAATAGTTTATTTCAGCAAAAGTAGAGTAGTTGTTTCTTTTAGTTTCTGCATTTCCTTGCTTTCATTTTCAATTCTCCTATTTCCATTTTAGAAAAATTAGAAAAGTCGTTTCCTTGATTTCGTTTCTGCATTTCATTTTCTTTCATTTTCAATTTTTCAAATTTCATTTCAATGACTTCATTTCAACAAAAGTAGATTAGTCATTTCCTTGCTTTCAGTTCTGCATTTCATTTGCTTTCCTTTTCAGTTTTGCAATTTCATTTCAACACGTTCATTTTAGTTATGTTGCAATTTCTTTGTTCAATCAATTTCAGTTTTGTGGGTACAATTAGTGAAAAAGCAAAAACCAACCAAAAGATTTCTTTTCATGCCTCGTAAGAATAGAGACAATTCAGGAAAATCCTTGCCCAACACCCCCACTACATCACGTAGCCAACGTTCTCTCTTCTTCCGTGGCAGTGATCAAGAAGAACGTTTCGGTGAACAACCAAAGATATTTGAAGAACCTATAAGGGAAGAAGAAGAAGAAAACATCCCTCCTAAGACAATGGCCGAAAACAGAAATGCTAGGGGAAATGGAGAAATAATAGAGGGTAGCTTTCCCATCTGGGAGACCAATGGGGACACCAAAATGAAGGATATAAGTCCCTCATGCCTACCTCACTTCCATGGTTTGACCACAAAATATCTTGACACCTTCTTGTTTTATTTTGTTGTCATATGTCGAACCTATGACCATGCAGAAGATGAGCAAAAGTTGAAATTATTTCCTTCTACTCTCAAGGATGGAGCATTGCGTTGGTTCATGGGGTTACCTGGAAATAACATCACAACTTGGGCTCAGATGCAGCAGGCCTTTAATAAGAAATATCGAGACTATTGTAGGTCAAAAGACACCAAGGAAGAAATCTTCCAAATGACCATGGGAAATGATGAATCCTTGGAAGATTATGAAGAGAGGTTCCAACTCAGTTACAAAAGGGCCAGGTGCACACTTGACCTTGAATATATGAAGTTGGTCCTACTCATGGGAATTCTGGAAGACCTTCTAGACACTCTCCATCTACTGGCTGGGGGAGACATCTACCAACTACCTTATGAAGATATAAATGTTGTTTTTAGAAACCATTATAACGCAGCCAGAAAGAGAGGTAGGGGGAGTCAACCCATAGCCAGTACCTCCTCCTCTAACTAATCCATCAACGGTGAACTTGGAAACATGCTAGAAGACTTCAAGTGTGAGATGCTATAGACTCTTGCCATGCAAATGGATACCTTGCATATCAAAAGGAAACAAGAGGAAGTAGAGAGGGCTTTGGTCATTTTTTGTCCTAGGTGCACCAGGAGGCATCGTAGGAACGAATGTCCTTTGAACTCTATAAAGGTTTATTTAGTCTGTGAGAAAGATCATTCTACAAATAAGTGCCCTTCCTTGCCCGGACTTAAAGCTGTATACTAGGGGGGCAAAGGAGCCATTGAACCACACTATTTCATGAACCAAAGGAGATCGCATGGACCTAGACCATCCCAGCAGGGGACGCAAGGGACATCTCAGGAATACTACAACCGCAACCAAGTCACTTCCATACCTTCTTGAGGCCCTCCTATTCATCCTTCTTGGTCCGTGCCTCCTCCTTGGTCTTATCCATCTCAATATCATGCCCAACCAGCTGCTCATTCATTTCAATCCTATGGTCAGCCACAACCTCAGTGGAATGCATCTCATGAGGGGTGGAGGCCCCAATACAACTCTCTTCCCACTCTTTTGCCTCCACCACCTGCTCAACCACAACCATTGCCTCCTACTCCACCAAGGAAACCTCAAATGCCTACCCAGCCGAACTCGAATCCGAATAACAGATAGGCTCAGCAAGTATATAGTGGTTAACCATCATGCCCAACTTATCCTATGGAGATTCAAGAGATTAACCTACGATATCGAAAGGTTCTCCTAGATAGCTAGCCTCCCGCTTGGGAGTTTTAGGAAGATAAAGAGGAAAGTGAACCTACAACAATTCCACAATTTCTTGAGAGACTATCTGAGACAAGACAACCCACCCCAGAAGAAACTAAACTTCTGGGAGAATTGAAACAGTTGTGTGTGAAGATACCACTTCTCCAAGCCATAAAAGAAGTGCCTATATACAATGGGATGATCAAAGAGAAGTGTTTTATGCATCCAAGTAGGCGCAAGAGAGATGCCTTAATGATCAATGTCATAGGACAACTATCTGACCTGATGTTGGGGCAGGTAATCTATTCGAAATATCTGGACCCTGGAAGCCTAGTAGTTTATGTCCACATCAATGGCACCATGATCCCACATACCTTGATTGATCTGGGAGCTTCCATTAATGTGATGACAAAGGAAACCATGCTCAAAATTAAGCTTCAGGGCTCCTTGAGGAAGACCATGACAATACTGCAGCTAGCAGACCACTCCACCGTGACCCCTAAAGGGATTGTGGAAGATGTGATGGTCTCCATTGATTCTTGGAAGTACCCTACTAATTTCTTAGTTCTCCAGCCGAAGCCAAAGTTCACTAGGTATCCTCTCATCCCAGGAAGACCCTGGTTGGCTGCTGTCAATGCCTATATCAGCAGTCATGCTGGGAACATGACCATCAAGAATGGGCATATATCCAATCAGCTAGAACATGATCTACCTCTCTAGTTGGAGGAGGAGGATGGGGATGAAGTCTATTCTACACCACTTTGTGCAGTGGAAATTGTCATGGGGGGGAAGACGCAAGATGAGGATGATATCATTGAAAATTTAATTCAGAATCCACCCCCAGTACCTTGCCATTAGAAGATATAGTGAAAGAAACCCAAAACAATATCTTAACTGATCTTTGTGTGGCTGACCCGACGTCTCTCTATCTTAAGAATATAGAGTTTGACCCAGAAAGAACCTTGAAAATCAATCCATCCCTATCCACTTCCTAGGAGAAGGAGTTGTGAAACTTATTGAGAAAACATTCAGATGCCTTTGCCTAGAGTTATAAGGAGATGGATCATAATAGACCTTTGAATTCGATTGAAGGACCAGAGTAATGTTTTGGAGTGATTGTGATTAAAGAACTCGCAGAATTAAGCTCGGGAGGGAGTCATGTAGCGGAATAATGAAGGATGAAAAACCATGAAGTAACCCAAGCCACAGAGAAACATTGAAGAAACATCATAAAATCCAAGTAAAAAGGAAGAACAAAGGAATGAAGTGTTAAGGAAATTCCACAAAAGGATGTGGGTAGAACTGTTGAGAAATGAAGGAAGCTAGTAAGACTTTCTAAGTGAAAGTAGAAGTGGTTAGAACCAAGTGTTTCATGGTGATTGAAATACAAGAGGATAGTTGTGTTCTTGAGAAGTGCAGATGAGTTGAAGCCTAGAAGGAGTAGAGAAGAGTTTTCAAAGGAGGTTCCAAAGATAGAGAACCAAGTGCTTTCCAAAAGACCGAGTACAGAGGAAAGCTTGGTTAGGTAAGTGGCAATAGGGAGGACTTGCTATTGTACATGTTTTAGTGCAGATCATAGTGAATGAGTGAGTAGCTCATGAAGATAGAGATGGGGGAGAAAATGACTAATGATAGTCATAGTGGAGGTTTCGAGGAAGACCACAACAAAAGAAAAGTGAAGAAGGAGGATGCCAAGGCAAATGGCAAGAGGATGAGTCGAGAGAAATTGACAAAGATATTGCTGAGATGAAAGAACAACTTGATGTATTGATGATGATGCTAGAGGAAAACGAGAGATAAGGTTGGCTATTAAAGAACAATCCAGTCAGGTGGCATAAGTTACAGAGGAAGCTACAACGAAGGCAAGTAAGGTGGCTAATGGAAAAACTTAGAGAAGCTGAGTTGAAAATGGAAGTGTCTATTTGTGAACCAGAACAGGGTGAATTTTTGGGTGAATATGAAGACTTGAAGAATGAAACTTCGAGCGAGACTAAAGAGTCACATGATTTTAAATCTGAAAATTTATGTATTTTTGTAGGTGAAACATGTGAAGGATGACAATTTGCGGATATTGACATAAAGAAAGACGAAGATAGGCAGAATCTAAATTCTATTCTAAAAGAAGAAGTAGAGAAGGATATCAAGCAATCAAGTAAAGGACTTGATGAGACTGAGGAGAAGACCATCAATGTATTTCTAAGTTATACAAAGGACTTTGAACAATAGGAGGAATTGGTGATTGAATCGTCAAATGAGGTCATGAGGTCCATTGGGCAGCGGATTTCCCGCATAATAGTTTTGGGGATTAAAGCCCACAATCTTGGGTAATAGTATGATAAATGTTCTGCGAAGTGCACAGAGCATGAATTGTAATGAGTCAAGTCAAAGGGTTGTCCAACTGAAAATAATGTAAGATAATAGAAAGCGAGTTGGCCTACCCATGGCCCACAAACCATGGGAATGTATAAATAGAGCGAGGCCCTAATGGTAAAAGGCAGTTTTTGTTTAGATCTAAAGTGTTATGGGTATAGGAATGCAACAATTTTTTTGAGTCTATAAGTCCAAGTTGCGGTTGGTAGTAGTTAGAGTAGGCTCTGCAGCTATGTGCGCAGAGGCCTGGTAGAGTCCGCAGCTGTGCGTGCAGACCCCTGCAGCTGAGTGTGCAAGGCAAAATTGGATTGTACTGAATAGAAGATTAATATAAGATAAGTGTTTATGAATTCTTGTGCATCTGGTCATAGATCTGAATGTTTGTTCTTATGTTATGATTGTATGCATATCTTTAAGATTTATGGTTGTGCACGCTGGTGATAACTATTGAATTCTTGATTAAGACCCCAAGAATTAGATCAGATCTATAATAACAACAATAATAATAAGGAATCTAGGGAGTGCCCCGTCGCAGAGCTACGCAAAGACCGGACAGCTACGCAGAGTATTGTGAGTGTGCAGATCGGTTCACGACCCATCCAGACCTCATCAAGACATCCCTACGGTGTGGAAACCTAGTTCCAACACCCTCGCATACTACCTTGGGTGAGACTTCAGTCCATACTCCATGGATTGTTGTTGAAAGGGCCAGTAGTGCAGAATTTGTTTTGTGAAAACACTTCCGAACCCGTGCTAGGCCCAAATAAGCCAACAAATGGTTCTGTTGCCAGGACCGGGATCTGCTTAAGGGATGTCTAATGTCAGAACACTGAAACCCTACGAAGAAAGAGATTGAAGATTGGTTGGATCAGAAGCTTCACGAGTTTGTGGTACAGGAAAACAAAACCCCACAGATATCTGAGAAGACGTGGATGGATCGCTACGTATATACGGAAATTCATGAGATCTTCTTTGCGTCTTTCTCTTCAGAGTTTTATGATTGGATTGCAAGGCTAGCAGACAGCCAAGGAAGGTGCAACTTTAAGCAACCCATAGTGTGGACTCCAAATTTGGTGCACAGGCTAGAGGCATATGAAGATAAGATCACACGGGCCATGGATCATTGGGTAGCTCAGATAATAGGAGGGTTTATCATTGAATTTCTGATAGACACGACTGTTAGCTATAGCGAAGCAGAAAGACATTTTCTCAAGGGACCACAAGGTAAGTACATCAAATCGTTGAATACATGGATTAAGATGCTATTGTGTGAAAAATGGGTGATATGAATCCATTAATGAGTGGAATGACATAGAGTGGAAGGGCCTACAAAGGTATCAAAGGGTTAGGAAACAATCATTTAATTTCACCTCCACAAGCAGGCGAGGAAGAGCGCACTTGGGCTTCTCCAAGGAGTGCGGTCAGTTTGATAAGGAAATGCATTCCGCAATTATCATCTCCATTAACACCACCACTCGCGTCACCTCATTCCCCTCCATCTTCACCCACACCACCTCCACCAAACCAATGGTTTAGCATGGTGAGCGCGATCAAGTTGGATGTATTCAGAGGAGTAGGGAGCAAAGATCCAGATCATTTTCGGTTCATAGTAAGAGCAGTGAGGCAAGCACACAAAGTTACTCATGATAACATTAAGAAGGATACCTTGGTAAGTGCGCTGCAGGATCACGCACTGACTTGGTATATCAAGAACTCAAATGATCATCCAAATGCTGGGATAGAAGAAATCTAGATTTCATTAAACAAAGAATTTATCCGGCCAAAATCAGAGACATAGTCGATCATCAGATTCAAGGAGATTGCGATGCTTCCAGGCGAAACCCCCTGGGATCTAGATCAGAGACTAAAGAGAACGATCATGAGCCTAACATGACACTGACAGATGTGCAGCACCATGCGTGGTTTGTGGCATCTTTGAAACTACATATGAGGACAACGCTATCACAGGAGAAGATTTCAATCGAGGCAGAAGCATTGGAAATATCAATGAGGTTGCATGAAACTCTGATATAGGACCCTGCGGTGGGAGTCCAATAGATCCATGCAGAACTACAAAAACTATGCTTGGAGATGTAGAGTTTGAAATATGATAGGGCACCTTGGCCAGAAGTGCACGAAGAAGTATGGTGCATAAAATGTAAAGGCCATGGCCATGATAAGGATCATTATCTAGTATTCGTGAACTATTTGATGGGGGGGACCAATGCTGTTGAGACCAGAGGCATAGGGAGGGTTAAGTGCAATGCCTGTGCTCTAGTGCGCAATCTGTCAGGTGGGAGGAAAACACACAATGGACAACTATCATCTATTGCAAAAGTTTACATAGACCCCCCAGCAGCTATTTTGCAATTTTTGTAGACCGGTGGGCCACGATGAATGAAACTATCGGAGTTATGAATTGTTGATGGATAGAACACTTGCCTATAGGATGTAGTCTAAGGTATGAGGTCAGGATCCAACCACAGCAATAGCGCGCGGTGGGTTCTAGGGATGAGGATGAGGACAAGGAGGAATGGGACCCGGACGAGGATGTGGACAGTTAATTTGCTACAATTGTGGAGGACTTGGGCACTACGCTCGCAGTTGTACCAACCCAACTAGCATATCTTATTCGTATTATGAGCAGTTTGATCATGAGATGTGTTAACACTCAGGTTGTCCCTAGGCTCCTATTAGGGATATGGCCGAGGTAACCACAAACCAATCTTCTGATTGTAGGTTCTATCCCACCTGCAATCGGAGAGGGATCTCTCCTTTAGACTCAACCTTAGTTGATCTAGATTCAACCTTAGTTGATGATTTTAGGCTAGCTTTCTGACGTCAAGGGAATGTTGACTATGATTGGAAGGAAGGTAGGATTCTCGAGTAAAGAGGCACAGTAAGGTGTTATAAGTTCTGAACCATTGGGCATGGAGTCACAGATTGAGGCATGCTAGTGTTTTCTTGGTCACAAGGGGATACAGAGCGGGATAGCCACGCAGGATACAATATTCAGTCTGCTGAAAGTACGGAATGAATATCAGGGATGAAAGGCAAAAGAGAATCATTTCATCATGCTAACAAAGGGGAGAAGTGGATGAGTGGGATCCCGGAGCAGTTAAGAATTCCAAAGACATGCACTCATATACGAAAGTAACAGGGTAAACTAGAGCAGTTAAGAATTCTAGCTCATAACTGTTTCAGCAGAAAACATCGAAAAGTGCAGAAATTGAACTTAAGGTGTATTTAAACAAATCTTAAGCTATTCTTTTTTCCTGCAGCTTAGAAAGGTGGAAAGATGATTAAAAACATAAAATAAACAGGGAGGAAGAACACTTATTGGATCATGCAGAGACACAGGAATTCCGTGATCATTCCTTGGCCAAGAGAAAACAGCAAGTTGTTTCGTAATCCACGCTTTCAGCAATCTTTGATTATGAAAAATATGACAGTTACAGTGCGATTCTTTACTCAGAGAAATTGCTGGAAAGGAAACTGACCAACAACTACTACTACCAACCAACCAACCCTTCACAATATCGCTTCGGGTGGTATTTATAAACAAAATATCAGGAAGACAACATTACAATTGACCTTGACAGGTCTGCTTGGAACTCTTCGACAATCTAAATGCTACTGGAATTAAATGCAAGTAAATCTTTTTTGACTGCGCTGGGGGCAGCTGAATCGGAACAGGTGACGAGGTGGCCCTTGGGGACGAGATGCAGTGCTGCTGAAGTGAATGTGCTTTGGGGCTGCAGCTCGACTTTGGTGTGAATTGAATGTGCAATTATTACGATTTGAGAGCTTCAAGTGATTTTGCTCTCCTTCTATGGATTTGCTGGAAGATATTCAAATTTCTCTTGCTTTGGGCCGCTGCTCAAGATATTCTCTGATACACTTTGCCGCTACATTGATGGTTTCCGACGTCGACTGATACTCTTTGACACATTTGGAGCCTGCTAATTTGATCTGATACACTTCAATTTCTGTGAATGATCTGTTGTTGTTTTCAAACCGGATCCTTCGGCACGCTTGGGTAATTTTTGGGCTTTTTCGGCGCGCAGTGGGCTCGGGAATTAGAAGATTCCCTGAAGATTCCTTGAAATGGCCTATTTCCCGTAGCGATGCACAAATAGCACTTCGCGCTATTCGCGCATTGAAAACTGCCTCTGTTTCTTGATCTGGAGCTCCGAAGTGCGACTTTTCTTTTCTGCGCGAAGCTTTTTTTGGCTTTTCTAGCTGCTGACGTAAGCATGGCGTCGACTGTACGGTGGATGACGTCATCAGTGGGTCCCTGGTACAGCGCGACATGGTGAGGTACTGAATGAACTGTTGGTGAAGAGGTTCCGATGCAATATCGTGATATCGCGTCGGCAGGGAAAGAGGGGGATCATTGGGTCGGACATTTTGGTGCTTGCGACTGCCGATATGCGATATCGCGATATCGCATCGGCGAAGAGGGAGGGGTGAACAAATTGGACACTCGGAGTTTGTGATCACCGATCGTCGATTTCGCGATGTCGCATCAGCGAGGAACGGATGGGCATTGTTTTGCATGAATGTGAGATGACGAGTTTGCGATGCAAAAACGGCTTTTGGAGGGAAAAGGTAAGTAAGTCGGTGTGAAGGGCTTTTGAAGTTTCGGAAGGGGTCTGACTACTTCGGGGGAATTTTATACTTAGGAAGAAGTATGTAGTATCTGGAAGGTGGTTTCAGAGGATGGGGTTCTTGCTTAGTTTCTGATAAACTAAACAATTCCCGGGACTTGCTATGGTTATTTTTCAACCAGGGGGAGGGATATTACATAAGGGATTTTTAGTTAATATTAATACGGGGATGGGAAACATAGGGAGCTAGATAATAACGTTAGTGGTTAATATGGAGATGATAAGAAAGCGCTAAGTTCAGGAGACTTAGGCTGTTACAGGGGGTAGGACCATACTTCAGGAGAAGATATGGAACAACTTTGAGTAAAGCAGATCTATACTCAACCAGAGTGATGAAGATGATGAACTAAAGAGGTGTCAAGCAGATCTTGACCTCTTTTGGGGATGTTAGTTAATGATCGGGGAAAAGCAGAGAAGGGGAGTTAGTTATACCTCGTTTGAGCCTTTTGCTTACAAATCATTGCTGATAACGTTCTACATGATATGATGCCTGCAAACTTGGAACTTGTCAGCAATTCGATCAGCCTCAGCACTACCTACCCAGCCTACTTGCCTAGCATTTTTTCTTCTTTTTCTTGGGGGTGCACTTAGACTTGCAATCCCATCATATTTTTCTTTTTATTCTTTCCTATCTACATACTACCCTTATTTCTTCCAGAGCCCAGATTGAACTGTTGGACTCTTTTGTTTCTCTACCTATTTAAGAGTCTGCCAAGATTAAACTGTTTGGACAGACTTACAATCTCTATATTCTAAAACATGAAATTTAAACCTAGGGAGACCAAGATTAAACTGTTTGGACCTCCCTTTAACTAACAGCAGCGATACCAGGAAAACTTTACAAAATTTGAAGGCAATTAAATGAAATTGAAGTAGCCTTCTTCATATGGAGACTGTTTGAGCAAATATGGAGCATTGCAACAAGCAAAGTACAACATATTTGGCCTGTGAAATGCCAATCATGAAATATGAATACTTGCTGCAGCAGGAGCTAACAAGATGGTAGATTGCCCTACGTTGATCACTCAGATGCGTAAAAAAGCGGTACTATAGCCTACTCTGACCCAAAACATCCAAATGATGAGGGTTGAACCTCGAGAAGAAGACCCCAGCATAAACATGTACTCAGAAGCATCGCAACTACATGGGAGGATAAGAGGAAGCAGCCCAAAGAAGATTCGTGGGTTCGCGAGGCTCCTACAAATGAACCTAAGTCTAAATTGGAACACGTGAAGGAAACGTTTAAGGAAGCTAAGAAGATATTTGCGGAGGCCTCTACTTTAGGTAGTGAGGATCAACCAGAGCCATGAATGGATACTTCTATGCTTACTACCTTTTTAGAGACATTCATGAAGTTGCTATCTAACAATAAGGCAGTTAAGATTACATGGGCTGATCACTAGGTGCGCCGGGTCGGGTGAGCCATGCATGGTCTGGAAACTTGGAAAGCATGTTTTGCGGACCGGGAGGGAAATGCAGTTGACGACGCAAATTGCTAAGTATTAGATGGATCAAGTCGTCTTGGACATAGGT
Source organism: Pinus taeda (assembly GCA_000404065.3). NCBI lineage: Eukaryota > Viridiplantae > Streptophyta > Pinopsida > Pinales > Pinaceae > Pinus > Pinus taeda. The sequence continues at coordinate 35,938 of APFE030389524.1, forward strand.
TCAAATGTGAATGTGATACCAAAATAGACTTGGGAACACATGAGCAGGCCCGCACTACAGTGGTATCCTATTCAATTACGGATGGCAAACCAACAAAAGATTTTACCCATGGGAAGGCTACAAGGGGTAACAGTGGACATTGAAGGTGTAAGCACGCAAATGGACTTTGAGGTAATAGAAATTGTTGATGACAGTAATCCGTACCCCACGTTGTTAGGAGTAGACTGGGCCACAGACATGAATGGGGTCTTCAACTTAAAAAGACGGAAGATGATATTTGAGAAGAAGTCTCTCCGTGTAATAGTTCTGCTAGATCCAACTGAAGGAGCGTGCTACACAAAACCTGTGTGCAGTGAAGACATTGATGATGAACTAGATTGTATTTACCAGATAATGGCACAAGACTAGGATTAGGTGATCTAACACCGGACGGGAGAATCTCATGGGAGCGTGACAACTCCTACACTTTGGATTCAAATGAAGAAATAGAGTGATGGAAAAAACGATTGCACGAAGTAACAATGTTGCACTGTAATATGATGGTTATGTCACTGCGACATGTGATGGTCAAAGCAAGGAAACTTCCAACAGATTATGGCGCAAAAAATGGGGATGATTTCATAGACCATTTTGAAAATGCAATACCGGAACAGAAGCGGAATGGTGTGCAAAAAGGGGCGATACACATGACAACTGCACAAGGGTGGAGTATGCATCAGAAGACTAGGTGGAACCGGCACGAATGTAAAAGGTAGGTGTGTCTATAGTTTAGAGGTTCCCAGCATTGAATGCAATCAGGGCAGCAAGGACCAAGCGGTTTGAGCATCCACCTGCGGCGAGGGATGCAGACGTATGTTATGCAACCACCTCCCCAACTAAGGATCAAAAATAAAAACTTGATGAAGTAGGAGGAAGGCAATGCATTCCATTACCAGTGCACGACAAAGCATTCAAAAAAACATGTACGATCATGCATAGAGTTCACCAGATAAAAGGAACCCATTGGAATCTATGCCTACTAGTTGTTTGATAGGCCTATAGGACCATAATCAAAAAAGGAGTGTGAAGGTGATCCTATCATTGATGAGACAAGATGAAACTAGGAGGATGGAGAGAAATCCCTAGACCACAGCCTCCATAGTTCGAACAAGATGCAAGGACCTAGGTAAAGGAATCTGACAGTTATAGGAAGTAGTTCAGCGTGGAAGCTTGAAACTTTGTGAACTTGATGAATAATGGGCACAACTGAGGAGGAAAAGCATGATATTGGACGAAGAAATCAGCAAACTGAAAACCGGAGTTGCACAAGTGGGCCGTGTGAAACTAAGCATAAGGGGACCAAGCCTGGCTGGCCATACTACTGCATTGGAATGAGTTGTGACCCTGCTATCATGGCTACAACCGCACCTTACTAAATAGGGGAGCATACCATACAAAGAAGAATGCGATGCACTATTGGATACAAAGGTACTTGAAGGGTGCCTGTAGCCCAGGCTAGCAGGAAAATTGAAACCCCACACCAAGGGTTAGACCACTTGACTATCCGTAGGAGGCCCAGTCTCAGTGCTCCAAGCAGTTGGAAGAGGGTGTGAGACTATAAAGAAGTCTATATGGGAGTTATTCGGCTCGTATGTAGCATGCAAGTTCAGTATGAAGCACTGAACACGTCCACGTATAAGGGACTGCACTGCCGCGTGGGTGGGATGGAAAGTGACCATTGCAGATACTGTTCATGCCAAGATGTCCAATTTAAGACATCGAGAAGTGAATTGTGGGCAATTAAGACACATGGTCAGAAAGGGGGTTAAAAGGATCCACCGCCAAAATCACATTAATGAGCCATGAAAGGGGGAAACAGAAAAGTTTCAATTAAAAGAGGCCTATAAACCATAGGTGGCCCATCACCAAACAACCTTGGCATGATTAAATTATGGCATTATCAAATGAGTAGGAACCTGATGAACTTGGAGACTGTAAAAGCAAGTTTGTGGTTTGAAGCATTGCCAAAGGATACAAAGGAGTCCCTGATTAGAATAATGACAACAACCAGGGGAGCTGCCCAGAGTTCTACAACATGGGTACGTGATACACCAGAAATCCCTAAATCACCCCAGATCTCGAGGTCCAAAAAGGACCCACAGGCAGTAGGACCAGTCCATATGTCCCCACGAAATCCTCAATTTGGCAAATTGTCGATGGAAGAGAAGGGTAAAACGGTTAATATTGAGAGCGATGATGAGGAAGAGGACTGTCCAACCTCTGTCGAAGAGATGGAACCAGAGGAAGATATAGAAGAAGACATTCAGCTAGTACGCACCACAGCAAAGCTACCCAAGTATGTCCCTCCGTGAAAAGGGAGGTTAAAGGTCCCTAAAGATATGCTGTGACGAGCACACTCAATACCCCATGCCTCCTCGAAGGGGTTTTATTTAAAGGTACGACTGTAGGCCACATGCCCACTATAAAGTTTGAAGACTGGGACCTCGCGGATATTTAGAAGTTCCTGCACTTAGAAACTAGCGAGCTGATGGAACAAAGCACGAAAGGGGTGGTTACCACTCTGCAGCCACGGGCATGGCTGCACGGGGTGGAGGAGGTTGGGCTACTCCACCTCCTATCAATTCCAGAATTCCATCTGGCCCCAATCACAATATTTGTTATTAGACAACTACTTTACCTAGTGCATGATGGGGACTTGTGGCTGGAGGAGCCCATTCCCATCACAGTGGAGCTCATTCATAGGATTTCTTGACATCCCTATTCCCCCGCGGAAATTTCCAGCACCGATGGGGACTTGACGCTTTCAGAGGCTATGAAAAAGAAATATGAGTTGGAAAAAAAGAAGAGGGGGTATGTTATTACTAGTATTCAAAAAAAGGGGTCTACATAGCTACCCAATTGTTGGTAGGAAAGGTGGTGATAAAATGCAGGGGCAATGAGGTACCAGCCACAGTCATCGCGGTGGCCGAGCAATGTGCAGAAGAGGTACAGTTCAACTGGGCACAGTTCCTTTGCGACAAGTTTCTGACAAACTACAGGGAGGCCCAAGAAAAGGGTAAGAGCTTCCACTACACATGGTTTCTCTTATCCATCTTGTTGGTTACTGGCGAATTACCTGAGGATAGTCAGTTTCCTCCCCTTGACTAGGACTGGCTAGAGGCAGCAAAATATGCATCGCTATGGGCAACAAAGGATGCTACATGAATCAAAGAAACCAAGATCTTCTAGGTGCTAATGGAGACAAGCATATGACTATGGATCAACAAATGACCACACCTATCTACCGCAGTATACAATAGTCTGAAGAACTTTGTAGAATTTAAAGCAGATACACACAATGTATATATCAGGGTGCGAAGGGATCTAGAGTAGAAGTGGACCACACTCCTCTTCATCACCATAGATGACATTGTTTTCGTAATGGTTGATACATAGCCACTAGAATGGTGCACACTAGGCATGGTAGTGCACGACAAAACTGAGATCCAAAAACAAAAGGTTGCTACCAAATGGCTAGCCCAACAAAAACGGAACAAACAACTAGCTGCGGAAGTATGGGCATCTTGGGAGGTAGCGAAGGCCACCACGGAGAAGACTGCAGCAGTCGGGGCCACTATGATGCAGGAGGAAATATGCCTGGAAATAACAACAGAACAGGGGACATGTGCGACAATGGAAGGCGCAGACCCAAGCACCACCTCAAAACAATTGAAACGTTCATGCGTGCCAAAATGCACTAGGCCACGGAAGAACACCAAGGCTTCCAAGTTGGAGGGGGAGCCTATTACATTGACCGAGGGTGACCTATACGACATCAGTGACACAATTCACGAAGCCACTAGGGAAGTACTCCAAGAAGCAATGATGGAGCAACAAAATGTGTTGGGGGCACTCAGGATGCAAATCCAAGACCTTTAGGTGTGGTCCCCATAGCAGGGAATGGTAGCCGCCCATGGGACCATGGGTACATCCATAACCGAGTAGTTGCTATGAGCCAAAATGGCTAATACCATCGCACTGCCAAAGGGGACACTGACAGCGGACAACGTGGAGGACAAAGCTATGGTAGGCTGGCTCAAGCGCCTTGGACTAAACTTGGCCATCCTTCTACACAAGATATTATACCAGCTATAAGATGGTGAAACGACAGAGCTCTGTGCTAGGGAAGGACGTGCAGTATAGATGCTCAGTGAACAAAAACTCAATATTGAGCAGTTCAGCCTCCAATGTGGTGAAGTGGTAGCTCAGACTCAGTAGTTGGAGCAACTCATCGAGGAAGCATGTCACAGCATGCTAGAACTAGAGATTGCAATAGACTTACCAGTGGGTATACGGATCCACAAATTGGCCAGTGGACTCTGCAAGGTGAAAGAGGAAGCAACAAGGATCCAATTGGACCTCAACTTGTAGATCGCAGAGCTGAGACTGAAGGCATAGTCCTTTACACCACCGGAGGTTAGAGAGTGGCGGCAATGTGCCATTCAATCCGGGATGGAAGTAATAGTGCGCACCATGCAGGAGTGCACCGGCTTGTTAGATCAGTCACTCGTCACGGTCACTTCACTACAGGAAGACCCAACAGTATAGCGGTTAGACACAAAAGTACGAGAGTGTTATCGGGAAAACTAGTGTCCATTCAAAGTTTCTAGTCCCACTAAGATGGGTAGCTATCTTAGAAGCAAACAAACTAAAGTCACTTATGTTTTTCTTTATGAGAAGTAGCTAAGAGAGAAGAAGAGAGTACCAACCTGAGTGTTTCACTTGGCTCCTTGCTTGTTTCCTCTCTCCTTTGACAGATCTTTGCCACTCCTTCCCCGTCTGTCCCACTTCAAAGAACACCTGTAGAGTCAAAGCAGCATAATACCATCAATGCATAGAGATCTAAAATCATAAGCAATATAGGATCAGATATATATTGACCACACAAATGCATATATCAACTTACACATACAAGAATGTGGAGGAAAACTCAAATAGCTTTATTGATAAAAAGACTAGAAGAGAGGATTACAACTTATTGATCTGACCCAGCGTCATCCTCCTAGCATGAAATCCCTTCTTCACCTCATGAAAAACTAGATCACCCAACACTATGATGTTCCACGAGAAACCAAAAGCATTTCCTTACAAAAGACAAGATTCCAGCCTCTGGATCTCTGGGATGAGGGATCCATATATAGATGTTTGCAAGTGGGTGAGTCAGCTTCTAGGATTTTGATTAGTGTCCTCTCCCTAATAGTTCTTGGTTCCACTTGGAGATTCATGATCTCTTACTCATCTTGGGTGAATTCAGAGAGGCAAGTGTCAATGGGCAACTTCTAGAAGATTCTCTGGGTTTCCACCTAGCCAACTACTTCTTCCATTTTTCTTCTCTTACTTAGGGATTTTCAGTATGAATCACACTTTTTGCATTTGGCAGGTGAGATGCATTGCACCCTTCACACTGAGCAGTCTGTATGGTCCAGTTTTGACTAGTTCTGAGTAGTTTTTCATGGAGAACTTCCGAGAGATGATGTAATCAGCTCACCTTGCTCCTTTAGGGTATGAAACAACACTTTTAGGGACTTAGAAGCCCTTGGTTTATGGAAATATGTGATTGGGGTTGCAGTGCCCAAATATGTCTATAACAGTTGCCCCCTAAAGCATGAGGTCGTAAATATTTTTGATGTCGGGTGAAATGCTTTATCATGAGGATCTGAGGGTTTTTCAAACTAGAAGGTGACCTGTAATAAGATACAATACAATAAATTATCTTCATAATATTTTCATGATCTAGCTGAGGCGGGCATTCCCATGCTCAGCTTTATAAATTCATTCTCATGTACATAGGATAGGCAATCGTCTATGTGGTAGACTGATGATTCTGGTAGAGCCATCATCCTTTCGTTTGGATGATTATCTGTGCAGCAATGATGTACATTTGATGTCTTTATTTTCATGAATATATCGCAGCCCAGATGGATGAAAATAGATTTGGGGTCTTCAAACTCATTCAATCTTTGCCCGAAGTACAAGTCAATCCATGTGAAAATATGTTTTGGAGTCAGACATAGAAATACATCGCCTGATTACTAGCCAATGATGAAAGCTATTAACAGGTGCGATAGGAATCACCGATAATGATAATGACCCTCAAGGTATGACAGTACAATTCACGTGGTGTGAAAATGGGACTTGGCATCGAACACCACGGAAAATCTTTCGGTTGAAACCATTGATGTAAACCTGTCACCAGAACTGAAAAACTTGCCATTGAGGCATGTAAGCTTCAAAGTACTGAAAGGGTTGTTCCTAGGTCAACTTCTTGGATAATGAGCTGATGTCGACAAGAAATGACCCATCGTAGGAGGGAATTAATGAATCCCACATCTACAACACGGAACGGAGAAAATGATTTTGTGGAGGTGAAAACGATTTGATGATACAGGGTTCAGGGTGGCGGTCATGAAAGAATGAAGTGTGAAGGTATTGCAGTGGATGAGACACAAGCTGTGTCAGTGAATTCTCTGAGCAACTTCTCCTGAACATATCAGAGACACTGAAATGGATTGGTAGCGTTAACCCCAAAAATGGATGGTACGGTGGACCAATGGTAATATGACTGGTGAACGGAATAACCCAACCCGACTCAATCATGGTGATGGAGTGAAAGTGTCATGTTCAAGAGCGACTTGCTACCAATAAATTTCTTTCAAGTTTTCTTCCCAATTATTCCCTAGTCATTGCTGACTAGTACCTTTTTATTTTTATCAAGCTTGAGGAGGATAACATATGCTTGTTCTATAATTTTCCCTTTGGGCAAACTCGTCGCTATGTTTTAATGAGCCTAACGACAGTGAAACTCGTTCTTGTCTGCATGGACAAGTTTGTCGCTATTGGTTTTAACGAGTTTAACGACAAAGATAACTCGGTCCTTTTTCAATTTTAGAGAGTATGAAAAGTGATGGAAAGGAAACTCCAGCAATCCTTTTTCATCATATAATCCCTTAACTCCGAAAAAGTATAAAATAATACGAAAGGGATGAATTTTCGATAGTTTTAACGAGCTGAACAAGACAAGCACTCGATCGTTTTGTGTAATGATCCCTCAGGTCCAAAAAGATTGAAATCTAGATAAGGGATAGCACTTCCAATCACTTTAACGAGCTGGAGAGGCCAATTGCTTGGAAATATTTTCATATTTTATGAGTTAGATGAAAAGAAAGGAGACTTTTTTTTTGAGGAATGAGTGATATTTTCAGTAGCAGCTGGTTCTAGGTGAGGTTTGGAACTTTTCAATCATGGCAGTGTAAATAAGATGGTTAACAGAATCACTCGTCGCAGTTGTTCCTCAAAAGGAGTAAACAATCAAATGGAGGCATATGATCATCTAAAACAGAGCGGAGGTGATGGTAAGAACAAAACCAAGGCTCAAAATCCGATGATAATGCGATCGCAATGGTTATTTATCGGAGGTGGGTTCATTTTTTAATGAGCTTAAAATATGGTGGAACATATGCTCATTGCTAGGTTTATTTTTTAACGAGCTTGAATTTTGCGTAAAATTGCTCGTAGCCTAGTTCACTTTTTAATAAGCTTGAACCATGCGACAACATATGCTCAGATTTGGTTTCATGTTTACAAACGTTTAAAACGAAAAAATTATGCTTGTTATAAGTTCGCATGCCCCCAGCATAATGATGCAAATCAAGGTGCATGCCCCCCAAGCTTCATTGCATTCAACGCAGTGGTTGGAATGAAGGTTTACTTTCAAGATCTTTGAAAGTTTCGACTTGGATTTTACGAGATCATAATCAAAGACTCGATTTGGAAATGGGGTTGTTTCATTTTTTAATGAGGTTGACATAGTAAAAGAACTATCCTCATGACTCCTTTTTTCATTTTTAAACGAGGTCGACACAAGATGAGAACCGTCCTCGGAATCCACCATATTTACAATATTTGATAGAAAATCAAAAACTAAAGGATGATTAAGGTTGCTGGAATAATCTTCGTGGTAATCTAGAAGATGAGAACGATGGTGGTGATCTTCCCATGGTGCCTCTCCTATCATCATTAACTGAATGATTCCTTCGTCTGTAGAATGTACATGCGACCAAGGATTTGAAGAGGTACCATATTCCTTACACCTATCTATCCAAACACTCGATGAGCATTGATTTGGGTTTGCCTCCCAGGCCTAGAAAATTGATTGCTACAATATTTCTATTGGGTTTGGGGGCAATACCTGTTGATGGTCCATGCTGACAAAATGTTCGGGAATCTTCTAAATCTTTTAGATATAGAAGATATCATATTGCAGGTTTCCACCGTGGCCACTTCCGCCAAATTGTTTGGAGGCGATAGGGCAAAAGTACCCATCAATTTATGGTCTTTTAGTAGGCCTACTCTGATATTTTGAAGCAATTGAGAGCTTCTGTCGATCATCAGGATGCTTCCCGTAACTTGTGAAATGTTGGGGAGAAAGGTTTGTTGGTCAAAGATTATAATTCCTCCTTCAAAAAGAAATGAAATCTTTCTGAAGTATGTTGACACAACAATGGCCATAGCATAAATCCATGGCCTTCCTAGTAGGATGTTTTAATCAAGGTTTCCATAGATAACTTCAACATCAATTTCTATTGTCTTTCCCCCTAATTCAACTTGCAAGTTACTTAAAATCCTGTACGAAGTGTATGTCTGTCCATCAAATGCTTTTAATGTCGTTGACGATCGTGATAAGGGTGGTGAGCCTAACGTTTTCCAGCAACTCATTAACATAATACATGTAGATGCCCCCTCATCAATAATTGTTCGATGAACAGTTTTGTTGAGGGCTTTCACTTGAATGAGGAAAGCGAGTTGAGCTAGTAACTGAGGTTCATATCCTTTATGATTAAAGGCCACAAGATTGGAATCCACTGGGTCAATCCCACCTATTGCTGATAATAGAGCCTACTTTTGGGAGGGGAAACTTTGCAGTACTTCAAGTGTCGACATAGCGGACGGTAATTGGGCCAGGTCCTCTACTATATTATAATTATGTACTGCTCTGGCACGAGGGTTAAACATCAATTTATGTACTACTCCCTTTTGCGGCTTTATCGTTAGCTCGGGAATGATGGGTGGCACAACTTCGGGCGAAGTTGTTGTTGAACTACTAGGTTGATTAGTAGCCTTGTTCTTCAACAGCTCTAGATTCCCATAATCTTTATTCCTTGTCGATATCAAAGCATCATTTTGCTGTTTCGAAATGGGCAACATAAGCACTTGGGATGGGGAAGCATTGTCACTAGCAACCAGATTGCTTCCCGGGTTTGGAAACAGATCAGTCAACACTACTGAGGTTTTTGAACTCTTAAAGAGTTTCTTAACTTCAGCTTTATGTGGACAATCTCTCATCCAATGATCCTCATTGCATATCTGACACCCCGAAGGGGGTTTCCTTTGCCCGGAATGGTTTGCAGAAGATGTTTCAGGAGCCGACTCATCCTACTTCTTCTTTTCCTTTTTCTTTTTCTTCTTGCCTCCTAGTTGCTTCATTTCTTTGCCTTTATCAATCGACATGGCATTAACCTCCGACGCGAGAATTTCCTCATTTGCATTTTGACTAGAAACTGTATGAGCTTTCTCTGATGTAGCCTTTACAGTTTTTGTGCTAGTCGTACCTATCACACCATCGTCGGCATGAGTGTTATATATTTTTGGGCACTTCAACCCCAATCACAAATGTCCATAAACTAAGGTCTCTTAAGTCCCTAAAAGGGTTGCTTTACTACCTAAAGGAACAAGGTCAAATGATTACATCATCTCCCAGAAGTTCTCCACTAAAAACTGCTCATAAATGGTCAAAACTGGACCATACTGAAAGCTCCATGCAGAGGGTGCGATGCATATCACCTTCCAAATGTACAGGGTGTGATGCATACTGTTTTTCTCCTCTGTAGGGTGCGATGGTTAGGAATGGACAAATGGCAAGGACCAAAATGCGAGGTGGAAGATCATGGAATCTTCCAGAAGCTTCCCCTCTGAAACTTGCCACTCCATTTTCAACCAGGGATGAGTAAGAGATCTTCATTCTCCAAGTGGAAGCAAGAACTATCAGAGAGAAGACACTAATCAAGATCCCAAAATATGACTCACCTCTCTGTAATCATCATATAGGGATCCCTCATCACAGAGATCAGGGCTGAATTTTGTAACTTAAAGATAATGTTGTTGGGTATTCTGTTGAACATTCACAGTGTTGGGTGATTTTGCTTTCTGAGGTGAAAGAGGGCTTCTTAGCTGAGGATGATGCTGGGTCAGAGCTACTCATGGTTGTAATTCCCTTGCTTACTTTTTAATCTGAATAAAGCTATTCTTGTTTCCTTCCATATCCTGGTGTACTTGTTTATATATGCTTGTATATGGTTAATGTACATTTGATCCTGCATTATTTATGAATTTAGATCCTTGTCTCTTGCATAGTAGTATGTTGTTGTGATTCTACAGGTCCTTTTGAGGCTAAGCAGACAAAGAGCGAGCAACAAAACTCTAGCAAGAAGGAGAGGGAATCGAGCGCAAGACTCAGGTTGGCCCTCTTGGTTCTCCTCTCATCTATTTTCATAAAAGGAATCAATAGTAGACTTTGATTGTTTGTTTCTAAGATAGCCACCCATCTTAGTGGGAATAGCAGCATCCCTGTGGACAGTATTCTCATATAACAAAATGGCGACTCTGCTGGGGAGCGACTAGATTACTTGTTAGCCTATCTATCCTTGTTTCTTTTATAAACATACAGACAGAGTCTGAAGTCAAGCCAGCTAGCCTTCAAACTGAATTTTTCATACAAATGCAAAGTAGATCAATGTTGCTTCAATCAATCTCCAAGTTTTTGTTTATAAATTAAACAATAGATCTGCAAGCAATCTAATTGCCCTAAGTGGTGGCTTTAGTAACCTCTTAAATCACCCCTATGTTTTTACATACATTGATCTGTACTTATTCAGCTTAAACACCTAAACTAAAATGCAAACTTTGAGTGAAGTCTCATTCAAAGTCTCACACTGTAACCATCGCACCCTACCTTCAAGGCAACCTGTATGCATTGCACTTCCCGAATGGAGTAGGTGGGCTGCATACTGAGTTCACTGTGTAATAGGTGCGACGGTCAAGGAGGACTGATTTTACCCTCCGACTGTGGATTTTTCTCACTGTTTTTAGTCTTATTCAAGAGTTTTTGCTGTCTATAATCAATGTGCTTCTGTGAATACCCCCTTCTGTAGCATTATTCCACCTCCTTAGTGCAAAGAACTATAAACGTTTTTTTATGTATTGTGCGTCGTTTTAGTTCTCTTTTGCAAAAAACAACATAGTCGAACTGTCGTCACTATATCTGAAAGTGTTGTAGCTGTCGTTTTCGGTTTTGGAAAGCAATCCCATTGTTTTAGATAGTTGATTATACTGTTATTATTGCATAAGACTTGATTTACTAGTTTTAAAGTCTCGAAAAGCAATTTCCATCTCAAAATCGCAAAGTGTCTCTTTTGTTTTCACTTCATTTTCAAAAAGAATTTTGTTGAGTACAGTCGCTTTAAAAGTAATTCAATTTTGCACATAGTTTTCTTAGTGTCATTTACACATTAAGGGAACTAAAAACCAATACATGCATGTGCATTTGCATTTTGAATGCTTGGCTTGATTTAGGACTGTGCATATTAGCATGTGATCTGTGCTCTGTGAAGAAAAGATGCTTGACTTTCTTCCCCTTAGTAGCTAGGATTTTCATTGCTAAAATAAGATAAAATGTCTATTTATCATCTTAGACTGCATTTAGGAATTTTACATACATCACGTGGTGAACCTGAAAGGCAAACTGCTAAGAAAGATCAACTTAAAATAAATCTCAATGAATCTAACAACGCTTTGGAACTTAACACAACATCTAGAGGTTTAGGCTAGAGACGTATTCCGGCGTCATAAAGCCTTGTAACTGTTGCTTTCGGTGCTGGTTGGGTGATTCCTCCATTCTAAGACGGCAAGTGCCAGTACGGACTTATGCTCCCACGTATCGTCGCGTATATATTGGGAGACCACAATAGGCTGCATCCTTTATCCTTAGGAAGCCGTGTCTGCCGCCCTATCAATCATAATGCACCAAACACAGCATTCGGGAAGACTGACTGTCGTACCGTAAAAAGTATTGTGCAATTTTACGATTGGTTTGGTAATCCTCTCTGTCTAGATCTCCAGAGAATACCATTTTTCTCCTTTTCAAACTCCTTAAAGGAAAGGGTCCTCTGAGCGTTTGTCACTTCAAGCTCAATAAAAATTGAAGGCGACTAGAGTCATCTTTTGTTTTTTCTCGACTCTTTAAAATTGAAAAAACAAGTTGTTTCAGAGCGTCTAAAATTCATTTAATTCGAAAAACATTTTTCCCTTTTATTTCGAGTTGATCAAGTAATCCACTATCGTGGAAGAAAGTCAATCAAAACCCCGTCGTTCACGGAGACTTACGAGTCAACCATCATTTACTCCGGAAGCAAAGCCATTCCGGACAAAGCGAACTCGTTTAACTAGATCAAAGTCCCCTACATTGGTTGGAGCTAGCACTCCAACATCCTTAGAGACTCCGGTTACTCCGAACATTTCTGGAATCCCTGCCTCTACGGAAGAAATTCCGCAATAGCAATAGGACATTACAACTAATCCTAGTGTGATGGTTAACACTTCTATTCCTGAACCGGTTCCATCTATAGCCGATTCAGAAGGTGTTACTCCCCAACCGTCTGCTGCTACAGAACTTACATCTTCTTCGGCACCATAAATATTTTACGGACCTGACTGTCTACCTCTTCCTCCTGGATTGATTGGCATAGAAGAGAATGTGGAAGATCCTCCATCTAGAACTCCAAAGCAACTTGGAGCTGGGATCGCCCTATATCCTTCTTCAACAGAGAATATTCACCCACCGTTGGAAGTTCCTGAAGAATCGCTAAGAAATCTTTTGGATAGACTTAATATGTTTGAACAACCATTAACATCAAGGACTGTGTCACTCGACATAGCAATGGTAGAAGGTCCTTTTGCCTTTCCAACAATGATCGCCGGTGTACCATATGTCCCAACCAATTTTCAACCGTTGGATGGAGTCCATCCGGGGACCATTTCGACAGTATGGACTATTCCCGTTTGTTCGTCCAAAATTATATCTGGAATCTCTTACGTTGAGTCTCGACAAATTGATCCATCACAAGGTCAATTTGGGAAAACTAGTCCCCAAAGGCAAAATGTTCCTTTGAGCATTGGATTACCATCATATGGAGGGTCATATACCCTTTCATTGTCCTCCCCAGAAGGACAACCATGCGTGAGTTCGCAACAAAATTTGGGTTATGCTAGAATCACAACTAGTGGTTGGCTACCAGTCCTATCTCAACAACCAAGAGTTGTATGCTCAATACAACAAAGTTCACCTATGACAAACATTCCCACTACGTCGGCTATTATGGTTGTATCGCAAGTACAAGAGTCACCAATTGTATGCCAACCTCAAGTTTCGTAGGTGGCGATACAACAATCTCTTGTACCTCCCACACAACCACAATCACCCACTAGCGGAATGGCACAGGTTCAAATGGGGAACACCAACCCGCATATTGGTCAAACAGTCAGTGCTGGACAACAATCCATGGCTTCACAACCATGGCTGGTGCAATACCAACAACCGCAATTCCAGCAAGCTTACCAAGGATATGAGCAACAAGTCTTTGTGAGTAATGGGCAGCAGTATCAACCTTACCAAAGTTACCAACATCAAATGCATTATGCTAGTATGCAAAGACCGACTGCTCAAACGATTCCGTCTTATCCTGGGTATGCTCAACCAAGCCTAAATCAACAGTTGCCCTTTGTGGTAACTCTAGAGTTACCAGATCTAAGTCGACTAACGAACAATCCAATTGCCTATGCCCCTAGGTGGCCAGCGATCCTGCATAAACTTTCGTCAAATATTCCTAAATTTAATGGAAATCCGAGCGAAGACCCATCGAATCATGTGATGACCTTTCATCTATGGTTTTCGTCAAACACTCTCAATGATGATTCGATTCGGCTTCGCCTCTTTCAGCGCATGTTAACTGGTCCGACAGCAAAATGGTATATCGAACTACCTAGAGCTTCATTTGATAACTTCAATACCCTAGCCACAACCTTTTTAACCCATTTTAAATTACCTATCAGGCACGAAACAGGAACTGAGCTCCTTACCAATTTCAAACAAATGACAGCCACTCACATATCCGATCATATTCATGAGTGGCAGTGTCGCCGTAGAATGGTAAAAGCATATGTCCCTGATAAGCTATTGGCTGAATGGTTTATTAAGTCACTGTTGCCCACTATTACAGAAGATGTGGCAAAGGGAGGAGTTGTCACTGAAGAGAAAGTTATTGCTCATGCACAATATCTAGACTTGATCTATACTCAGTCTGGCATGCTCTACGGTAAAATCTCGGATGCTCCTAGACTAGAATTCTTCATTCCTCCGCCTCCTAAATCAAACAAAGACTCTCATGCCAGCGACGGTGTGATAGGTACGACAAGCACTAAAACCACAAAGGCCACATTGAAAAAGGCCCGCACAGTTTCGAATCAAGATGCAAATGACAAATTTCTATCCTCGGAAGTAAATGTCGTATGACAGACAAAGGAAAATAAACCAAGCAACTAGGAGGCAAGAAGAAAAAACAAGGGAAGAAGAAAAACCAGGGAGACTCATCCCCTAGAAAATCTTCTGCGAACCCTTCAGGGAATGTGAAACCAAAAACTACATGTCATATATGTGACAAGGATCACTGGACACGGGACTGTCCATTTAAAGAAGAACTTAGAAAATCATTCAAAAGTTCAAAAACCTCGGTTGTAGTGACTGATCCGTTTCCAAACCCAGGAACAAATCTGGTTGCAAAAGAAAATGCTTCCCCGTCCCAAGTACTAATGTTGTCAGTCTCGAAGCAACTAAATGATACTCTTATAATGACAAGGAGTAAAGATTACGAGAATCCACAGATGTTGAACAACAAGGATAACGATAAACCTAGTAGTTCAACAACGACTTCAACAGAAGTCGTGCCACCCATCATTCCCGAATTAACAATAAAACCGCCAAAGGGTGTAGTACACAAATTGATGTTTAATCCTCGTGCTCGAGTAGCACAACACTATAATATAGTGGAGGATTTAGCCCAATCGCCATCTGCGATGTCGACTCTTAAGGTGCTGCAAAATTGCACCTCCCAAAAGTAGGCTTTATTGTCAGCAATAGGTGGGATTGACCCAACGGATTTCAATCTTGTATCTTTTAATCATAAAGGATACGACCCTCAGTTACCAGCTTAACTAGCTTTCCTCATTCAAGTGAAAGCCCTCAACAAAACTATTCATAGAACAATTATTGATGAGGGGGCATCCACATGTATCGTGTCGATGAGTTGTTGGAAAACTTTGGGGTCTCCATCTTTGTCGCAATCATCAACAACATTAAAAGCATTTGATGGACGAACATACACCCTGTATGGGATACTAAGTAACTTGCAAGTCGAACTGGGGGGAAAAACAATAGAGATTGATGTTGAAGTCATTGACGGAAACCTTGATTACAACATCCTACTGGGAAGGCCCTGGATATATGCCATGGTTGTCGTTGTGTCGACCTATTTCAAGAAGATTGCATTTCCCTTCCAAGGAGGAATCACAATCATCGACCAACAAACCTTCCTCCCCAATAGTTCACAAGTTACGGGAAGCATTCCAATGATCCACGAAAGCTCTCACTCGCTTCAAAATGTCGGAGTAGGCCTCCTAAAAGAACCTACCTTGATGGGTACTTTTTCCCTACCGCCTCCAAGCAATATGGCGGAAGTGGCCACAGTGGAAACCTACAATATGATATCTTCCATAAGATTCAGAATATTCTTGAACATTTTGTCAGCATGGATCGTCGCCCTAATAGAAATATTGTAGCAATCAGTTTTCTTGGCCTGGAGGGCAAACCAACACTCAACGAGTGTTTGGATAGATAGATCTAAGGAATATGGCACCTCTTGAGATCATTGGTCACATGTAGATTCTACAGACGAAGGAATCATTCAGCTAATGATGATAGAAGAGGCACCAAGGGAAGATCACCACCATCATTCCCATCTTCCGAATTACCAAGAAGATTATTCCAATGACCCTAATCATCCTTAAAATACTGTAAATATGGTGGATTATGAGGATAGTTCTTTTACTGTGTCAACCTCATTAAAAAATGAAATGACTCCCTTTCCAAATTGAGTCTTTGATTACGATCTTTCAAAGATCTCGAAGGTAAACCTTCATTACAACCACCAAGTTGAATGAAATGAGGCTTGGAGGGCATGCACCTTGATTTGCATTATTATGCTGGGGGCATGCAAACTCCACGAGTAGTTTTAGCGCATAGTTCATGCTCGTTAAAAAATAAACATAAGTCATGAGCAATTGTTTCTTCCCGCATTTAAGCTCGTTAAAAAATGAACGTGTAAATAACCATTGTGAATGCCTTATCGCCAGCTTTTGAGCCTTGGTCGTGTTCTCGCCATCACCTCCACTCTATTTTTAGCTGATCGTTCACCCCCATATGATTTTTTACCCCTTCGAGGAACATCTGCGAAGAGTGATTCTGCTAGCCATCCTTGTAACGCTGTCGTGATTGGAAAATTCCAAATCTTACCTGGAATCAGCTGCTACCCGAAACCATCACTCATTCCTCGAAAACAAGTCTTCTTTAAGCTCTTTTCACCTGACTCGTAAAATATGAAAAGATTTCTGAGCGATTGGCCTCTCTGGCTCGTTAAAAGGCATCATAAGTGCTATCCCTCCTCTAGATTTTAATCTTTTTGGACCTGACGGATTATTACACAAAAAGATTGAGCGCTTGTCTTGTTCGGCTCATTAAAACTATCGAAAATTCATCCCTTTTGTATTATTTTACGCTTTTTCGAACTTAAGGGATTATACAATGAAAAATAACCTTCGGAGTCTGTTTTCCATTTTCTTTCAGACTCTCTAAAATTGAAAGAGGCCGAGTTACCTTTTTCGTTAAACTCATTAAAAATAATAGCTACAAACTCATCCAACAGGACGAGAACAAGTTCCACTGTCACTAGGCTTGTTAAAATATAGCGACAAGTTCGCCTGAAGGGTAGATTGTAGAACAAGCATATGTTATCCTCCTCAAGCTTGACAAAAATAAAGAGGTACTGGTCAGCAATGACTGAGGAAAATTGGGAAGAAAACAAGAAGAAACTTTATTAGTAGCAAGTCGCTCTTGAACATGACAATTTCCTTCCGCATCCATGCCGAGTTGGGTTGTTCTGTTCACTGGTCTTCACCATTGGTCTGTCACACCATCCATTTTTGGGGTTAATTCTACCAATCCATCGTCAGTGTCACCGATATATTCAAGAGAAGTCATTCAGACAATTCACCTGAGTCTCACCCACTGCAATACATTCATGCTTCATTCCTTCATGACCGCCATCCTGAACCCCATATCGTCAATTTGCTTTCACCTCCAAAATAATTTACTTCGTTCTGTGTCGTTGATGTGGGATTCATTAAGGCCCTCCTGCGACGGGTCTCTTCTTGTCGACATCAGCTCATTATCCAAGAAGTTGACTTAGGAACAACCCTTTCACTACTTTGAAGCTTGCATGCCTCAATGGCAAGTTTCTCACTTTCAGCAACAGGTTTACATCAATGGCCTTCGACCGAGAGATTTTGCGTGGTGTTCAATGCCAAGTCCCTTTTTCACACCACGTAAATTGTACTATAGTACCTTGAGGGTCATTGTCATTATTGGTGATTCCTCTCGCGCCTGTTAACAGCTTACATCATTGGCCGGTAATCAGGCGATGTCTTTCCATGTTCGACTCCAAAACATTTTTCACATGGATCGACTTGTACTCCGAGTGAAGATTGATCAAGTTTGAAGACCCCAGATCTAGTTTCATCCATCCAAGCTGCGATATATTCAAGAATATAAAAACATCCAGTGTACATCATTGCGGAACAGATGATCATCCAAATCAAAGGATGATGTGTCCATATCATCAATATGTCACACAGACGATCGTCTGTCCTATGTACATGAAAATGATTTTATAAAGCTGAGCATGGGAATGCTCGCCTTAGCTAGATCATGAAAAGATGTTGTCAAATAATGTATTGTATTGTATCTTATTACAGGTCGCCTCCAAGCTCAGAAAAACTTCAGATCCTCATAGTAAAGAATTTCACCCGACATCAAATACGACCTCATGCTTTAGGGGGCAACTGTTATAGACATTTTTTGGCACTTCAACCCCAATCAAAAATGTCCATAAACTAAGGGCTCGTAAGTCCCTAAAATGGTTGCTTCACTGCCTAAAGGAACAAGGTCAACTGATTACATCATCTGCTAGAAGTTCTCCACTGAAAACTGCTCATAAATGGTCAAAACTAGACCATACTAAAAGCTCCATGTAGAGGTTGCGATGCATATCACCTTCCCGATGTACAGGGTGCGATGCATACTGTTTTTCTCCTCTGTAGGGTGCGATGGTAAGGAATGGACAAATGGTAGGGACCAAAATGTGACGTGGAAGATCATGGAATCTTCCAGAAGCTTCCCTTCTAACACTTGCCACTCCATTTTCGACCAGGGATGAGTAAGAGATCTTCATTCTCCAAGTGGAAGCAAGAACTATCAGAGAGAAGACACTAATCAAGATCCAAAAAGATGACTCACCTCTCTGTAATCATCTATATATGGATCCCTCATCACAAAGATCCAGGCGTCGGAATTTTGTAACTTATAGAGAAGTGTTGTTGGTATTCTGGTGTACATTCACAGTGTTGGGTGATTTTGCTTTGCTTGAGGTGAAAGAAGGGCTTCTTAGCTAGAGGATGATGTTGGGTCAGAGCTTCTCATGGTTGTAATCCTCTTGCTACTTTTTATCTGAATAAAGCTATTCTTGTTCCTTTCCATATCCTGATGTACTTGTTTATATATGCTTCTATATGGTTAATGTACATCTGATCCTGCATTATTTATGAATTTAGATCCTTGTTTCTTGCATAGTAGTATGTTGTTGTGATTCTACAGGTCCTTTTGAAGCTGAGCAAATAAAGAACGAGCAGCAAAACTCTATCAAGAAGGAGGGGGAATCGAGCACAAGACTCAGGTTGGCCCTCTTGGTTCTCCTCTCATCTATTTTCATAAAAGAAATCAAAAGTAGACTTTAATTGTTTGTTTCTAAGATAGCCACCAATATTAGTGGGAATAGCAGCATCCGTGTGGACACTATTCCCGTATAACAATGAGAGTCTTTGTTTGATTTAAGAGGAGGAGGAATGGAAAACTCTGGTCTATGAGCATCAGGTACTTTGTCGTCAAACGTGCCATACTGAGTATAGATCAAGTCTAGATATTGCACACGAGCAATGACTTGCTCTTCAGTGACAACCCCTCCCTTTGCCACATCTTCTGTAATAGAAGGTAACAATGACTTAATAAACCATTCAGCTAGCATCTGATCAGGAACATATGTTTTTACCATTCTACGACGACATTGCCACTCATGAATATGATCAGATATGTGAGTGGATGTCATTTTCTTGAAATTGGTAAGAAGCTTTGTTCCTATTTTGTACCTTATTGGTAACTGAAAATGGGTTAAAAAAGGTTGTGGCAAGGGTGTTGAAGCTATTGAATGAAGCTCTATGAAATTCGATGTACCACTTTGCTGCCAAGCTAGTTAATGTTCACTGAAAAAGGTGAAGCCTAATCGAATCATCATTGAGAGTGTTGGAGGAACACCACAAATGAAACATCATCACATGATTCGACATATCTTCACCTGGATTTCCATTAAATTTAGGAATATATGACAGAAGTTTATGAGGAATCGTTGGCCACCAAGAGGCATAAGCAATTGGATCGTTTGTTAGCCGATTTAGATCTGGTAACTCTAAAGTCGCCATAAAGGGAAAATGTTGGTTTAGGTTTGGCGAAGCATACTGAGGATAAGATGGGATCATCTGAGCAGTGGGTCTTTGCATACCAACATAATGTGTTTGATGCTGATAACTTTGGTAAGGCTGATGGGAATAACCATTATGATATGATTGATGTTGACCATTTTGAATATACGGTTACCCATTACCTGCAAATCTTGTTGCTCAAGTCCTCGGTAAGCTTGTTGGAATTGCGATTGTCGATATTGTACCAGCCATGGTTGTGAAGCCATTTGTTGTTGTCCAATACTAGCTATCTGACCAAGATGAGGAGTAATAGTACCCATTTGAGCCTGGTTTCCTCTGGTTAAGGAGCCACTAATTGGTGATTGTGGTTGTGTCGTGGAGACAAGAAGTTGTTGTATTATGACCTGAGAAACTTGAGGTTGGCATACAACAGGCAACACTTGTACTTGTGACATTGTCATAATAGCCAGTGTAGTGGGGATATTTGACATAGGTATACTTGGTTGCATTGAGTATACAACTCTTGGTTGTTGAGGTAGTATTGGCACCCAACCACTGGATGTAATTCTAGCATGACCCAAATCCTGCTGTGAACTCTCATATTGTTGTTCTCCCGGAGGGAACAATGAAAGGGCATATTGCCCCCCATATGGCGGTAATCCAGTTTTCAAAGGTAAGATTGGCCTACGGAGACTGGACTGCCCAAATTGATACTGTTGTGAAGGATCAATTTGTTGAGACTCAACATAAGAGATTCCAGATATTATTCTGGACGAACAAACGGGAACAGACCATACTGTTGAAACAGTCCTTGGGTGGACTCCATCTAGCGGTTGAGAGCTATTTGGGATAGATGGTACACCAGCAAACATTGTTGGAGTAGCAGTAGGAGGTTCTACTACTGCTGTGTCAGATGACCCAGTCCTGGATGTCGATGGTTGTTCAAACATATCGAGTCTACCCAAAAGATTTCCTAGTGATTCTACAGGAACTTGCGATGAAGGGAGACTAAATTCTGAAAAAGAAGGATATAGGGTGATCCCAACTCCACAATACGATGGAGTACTAGATGGAAGGTCCTCCACAATATCTTCTATAGCAATCAATCCAGGTGGAAGAGGTAGACCATCAGGTCCGTAAAATATTTCTGGTGCCGAAGAAGTTATAGACTCTATAGCGACAAATTTTGGAGGGATGATACCTTCTGAATCAGCTGTAGATGGAGCCGGTTTAGAAATAGAAGTGTTTACCATTACACTAGGATCAGTTCTAATGTCCTCTTGTGACTGCGGAACTTATTTTGTAAAGGAAAGGATACTAGAAATGGTCGAAGTAACTGGAGTCTCTGATGATGTTGGAACACAAGTTTCAAGCAAACCCGGGGACTTTGATCCAGTTAAATGAGTTCGCTTGGTCCGGAATAGTTTCGTTTCTAGAGTCAAAGACGGTTGACTCATTAGTCTCTGCGAATGATGGGATTTCAATTGAATTTCTTCCATGATTGCGGATTTCTCGATCAACTCAAAATAAAAGGGGAATATGTGATTCTAAATTAAATGAATTTTAGACACTTTGACACAACTTGCTTTTTCAATTTTTAAGTGTCGAGAAAAACTAAACATGACTCTAGTCACCTTTGATTTTTAGTGAGCCTGAAGTGGCAAGTGCTCAGATGGACCTTTTCTTTTAAGGAGTCTGAAAAGGAATGAAAGAGACTACTCTAGAAATTTAGACAGATGGATTACCAAACCAATCACAAAACTACAGAATACTTTTTATGGTATGACAGTCAATCTTCCCGAATGTTGTGTTTAGTGCATTGCGATTGATAGGGCGGTAGATACAACTTCTTAAGGATAAAGGATATAGCATATTGTGGTCTCCCAATATATACTTGACAGTACGTGGGAGCACAAGTCCATACTGGCACTTGTCATGTCAAAGAGGAGGAATCACCCAACCTATGATGAAAGTGATAGTTACCAGACTTTATGACGTCGGAATACATCTCTAGCCTAGACTTCTAAATGTTGTGTGTTAGGTTCGAAAGCGTTTTTATGTTCATTGAATTTATTTTACAGTTGATATTTCTTAAGAATTTTTCCTTTAAGGTTAACCACATGATCTAGATATACAATTCCTAAAAATTTAATCTAAGATGATAAATGGTTGTTTACTCTTCTTTTTGCAATGAAAATCCTAGCTACTAAAGAAAGAGAAGAGAGATTCTTTCAACATAGAGCCGAGAGCACACACTAGATGCACCGTCCTAAATCAAAATCAACAAGCAGTCAAAATGCAAATGCACATGCATATATTTTTTCTGCTTTCTTAATGTGTGAATGAAAAAAGAGTGCTAAGTGAAAATATAAACTATCTTTTCTCTCAAAGCGACACACTAAAAATTTTCGTATCAAAAAACGAAAGGAAGAAAAGGATGACACTTTGCGATTTTGAATTGAAAACTGCTTTTGACACTTGAAATACTATTAATTCAAGTCAAATACAAGAGTAACAGTGTAATTGACCATCAAAAAGAGTAGGATTCTTTTCTTTGACTGAAAACGACACTTGCGACACTTCCAAATCAAAAGATGACAGTTCGATTAAGCTACTTTTTGTAAAGGAGAACTGTAAATGGCAAAAAAAATACATAAAAACATTCACAATTCTTTGTATAATGGAGGATGAATAATGCAAAGCAAGGGAGTTTCAACGGTGTTATACTGATCATAGACAGCAAAATGTTGGCATTCTGGTATAGGTTTGGCAGTTTTGGTACTATGTCATAGGTGTTGTCCTTGATGGCAACTCACTCTGGTGATAGATCATAGTTCAGGCTCTCAGAAAGAAGAAAAATACATATACGTAGGTTCACTTTGACAAATCTGCGTATATATGCGGGTTGGACGTTCCCAAGGCGCGTATGCATATACACGCACTTCCATGCAAAGAAAAGCACGTACATGTGGGAAAACTTGTTTCTCGTCTGTGGTATTTAGTCCTTGGTATTTGAATCTATGGTTTTGGACCATGGTATGTCATCATAAGTGTTGATCCCAAGTATTGGGTCCATGGTATTGAATTGTTATGGTTTTGGATTGTGGTATTGTGAAAGGCCTAAGACTATAAAAGAGGAAGGAGATCATTTGGCAAGGAATTATCTGAATTATTGAATATCTGAAAAAGTGCTAGATCTGGAATACAGTGATTGGGTTATGGCGCAGATCTGGATCTGAAGGAGGAAGGAACCTGAGCGCAAGGAGAAGGATAAGTCCTTTTGATGGGTCAAAATCTTAAACCTTGAATGATAGTATCTTTGTATGATTTTGATTTGTTCTATGTGGTGCTTGCTTGAACTATAAATCTGATATCGGGGTAAACTAATATCTGAACATTTGAAGGGGTAAATTAGCTTTGTAGATCTGTATGCAGGTTCAGTGAAGCACAGGTGTGTATACACGTAGGTTCTGTAAGTCGGAAGTGCATATACACAGGTTGATCTCAGCACAGGTGCGTATACACGCAGTTTTTGGAAGGCGGAAGTGCGTATACGCAGGTTGATCTTAATACAGAAGCGTATGCATGCAAGTTTTTAAATATTGAAGTAGCATACATCTCATAATTTATGTTCTAGCTACTTCTGTTGATTATTGCAGTGATCTAGGTTTAGAATTTGAGGTGTGATTACAGTTACTATGATGTGGGTACAGTTGAAAGAGAAGTGTTTATTTTGATTCAGTCTTGACTGGTGAAATGGTGATTGGTTGATGCAAAAATTCTTGATGCTTGATTGATGTTATTTGTGGATCCAGTCTGAAAAGTTATGAAATGTGGTCCCTAGAAGAAAGAGAAGGTTGTAGTCTTCTGCAGGTAGCGGCCTCCGTACTAGTATCTCAACTAGTACAAGAACTAAGGGAGTTGTAGCTCCCTTCCAGAAGAAGCTGGAAAACGAGAGAGGGTTGTAGCTCTCTGCAGGTAGCAGTGTGCGTATTGGTAAAGGACTGCACTAGTACAGAATCATTGTAAAAGGAAGTTTCTAATTAAAAGAAGATAGAATTGCAATAGGTGGTTTTCACCCACATTGGGTTTCCACCTTATATCTTGTGTTCTTATGTGTGGTTGTCTTCTGATCTGTTTTATTGTTCCTAGAAACTGTTTATATGGTTCTGGTGCATAACTTAATGATCAACATCTGTAGAATAAAGTAAATTATAAATCTGCATAATATACGCGGGTTTCCTTATCTGTAGTTGCGTATATACGCAGGTTCATCTAACTAAAGTAGCATATATGTTCTGGGTTTGAAAAATTAAATAATTGATCAGATAATACTGATTCACCCCCCCTCTCAGTATTATTTCCAACAATTGGTATCAGAGCAGGTCCTTCAGAAGAAGCTTCATTTGAAGGAAAGTCTATCATCATGAGCAACTACGAGAGAGAAGCACCAATCAAGCCACCAATTTTTGATGGGACCAAATTCGTCTATTGGAAGGTAAGAGTCATAGCCTATCTTCAATCTCTTGGTACAGAAGTCTGGGATATCATAACTACAGGGTACACTTTTCCATCGGCAACTCCTATAGATTCGGCTGAGAGGAAACAGTTTGAAACAAATGCAAAGGTTGTCAACACTCTATTAGGATGTCTATCTGAATATGAATTCGTCAAGGTCATGCAGTATAAAACCGCTAAAGAAATATGGGACAAGATTGTGCTGAGCTATGAAGGAGATGAGTAGGTAAAACGAACAAAACTTCAAACCCTCAGAATTCAGTATGAAAATCTAATGATGTACAATGATGAAAGTGTGGCTAACTATTTCCTTCGTATAGATGATATTGTGAATTGTATGAAAATTTTGGGTGAAGAAATAAAAGAGGTTGTTGTGGTTGAAAAGGTTCTAAGATCTTTGTCTCCTAAGTTTGAATCAAAAGTTTCTGCAATAGAAGAAAAGGAGAATCTACAGAAAATTACCATGTCACAGCTACACGGAATTCTTACCGCTTATGAAATAAAGAAAGGAGGACCATCAGACAGGAGAGAAACTACATTCAAGGCTTCAGGTAAAGGAGATTCCAATGAGTTAGGACATGTGTCAGAAGAAGAGGAAGAATCAAATTTTGTCAAGAACCTTCAATGGGGTGCTGGAAGATTCAGAGGTAAGTTTCCCTTCAAATGCTTTGCTTGTGGAAGAGTCGGTCACTATGCTGCCAAGTGTCCTCATAAGCTTGGCAAAGGTAAGGAACATGTTAGATGGAACAAGAAACAGAATGTAAGTAAGGAAAGCTACTACACTCATGAAGACAATGATGGACTCTCAAACAGTGATGAAGATGAATGAGGTAATAACTATAGACTTTTAATGGCTTTTGAAGATGCTGATTTTATGGATGCTATAGATGAAGAAGGTCTTTATGAAGATATTTCTAAACTCAAAATTTGTTTAGAAGAGAAAAATATGATTATTGATACTTTGCAATTTCAACTGGCTGAAAGTGAAAAACATCATGAAAAGTTAGAATGTGAAATTGTGGGACTCAGAAAAGAGATTGAGAAAACTAAAGCCCTTAATCTTAGATTTGTTAAAGGATCTGAAACATTAGATGAGATTATCAAAGTGCATTGTTCTCTTCTAAGCAAGACAGGTGTGGGATATAATGAAGAAGCAACTCAAGCGCAGAAACCATCCACCTCCAAAAGTTATCGTGATGTAGCTAGGAGGAGTGAGAAAAGGCCTAATGGAGATCACCGGGTAAATCAAGGACATTTCTCTTCAAGAATGAACAGAGATCACCAAGTAAATGAAGACCAATCTCCTTCAAGGATAAACAGAAGCTACAACAGACCACAAGTAAATCATTCTCAATCTACCTCAAGAATGAATGTCAACTACAATCATTCGGTCTGTAGGGTTGATAATCGCAGGAATTTCTTCAATGGCCAATGTTACTCTTGTCACAACTTTGGACACAAAGCAGCTCAATGTGTTGCCTACAAAACTATCATGACTAGAGAAACTCAAAAATAGAGGAGTATGACTAGGATCATGAAAAGGACCTGCAATAACTTTTCTGCTCTTGAAAATGAAATAGAATGTTCTATTTGTAATAATTTTGATCATGAAGATTCTGAATGCAGTAGTAGGCTTCGACAGACAACTCAGAAGGAGCAAGCCTCGAATATCAAAACATGGAGAATGAAAGAACCACAAGCAGAAAGATGTGGTATAGCCTTATATGCAGAAGGCTAGGAAAATCAATGGTACAACGACAGTGGATGTTCAAAACATAAGACAGGCGATAAGCAAAAACTTTAGTCATATACTGCCTTGGAGAAGGAGAAGAAGGTCTGATTTGGAGATGACACCCCTGCACTCATAAAAGGTAAAGGTTCTATACTTTTAAAATATAAGGTCAAAGTAGGAAATGTTATGTATGTTGATGGCTTAAAGCATAATCTATTGAGTGTCAGTCAGATGTGCGATCAAGGAACAGAGGTAATATTTCAATCAAATGGATGTAGTGTTCGTGATCTTGATACAGGAGAAACAGTGATCAAAGGTATAAGAACTCCAAATAATTTATACATATTCAAAGAAGGACAACAACAATGCTACCTAAGCAAGAATAATGAACACTAGCTATGGCACCGGAGGTTGGGGCATCTAAGATTCTCATAGATAAGGAAAGCATGCAAATACCAGGTAGTTCGTGGTCTTCCAGACATCAAAATTCTAGATAATACAATATGCAAATCATGTCAGTTTGGTAAGCAAACCAAAACTAACCTCCCTGAGAATGAAGGATCAGCAAGCAGGCCACTTGAGCTTGTCCATACTGATGTATGTGGTCCATCTAGGAAAAGGTCGCCTCGTGGAGAAGAATACTTTATATTATTCATTGATGACTATTCAAGGATGGTTTGGATAGGACTTATGAAGCACAAAGATGAAGCCTTCAAAAAATTCAAATCCTTCAAAGCTTTGGTTGAAAACGAATAAGATCACAAAATTAAATGCCTCAGGTCTGATAGAGGTGGGGAGTTTACCTCAAATGAATTTTTCGATTTTTGTGAAGAACATGGAATAAGAATGGAATTCTCTACAACCAGGACTCCTCAGCAAAAAGGAGTAGTGGAAAGGATGAACAGAATAGTTCAACAAATGGCTCGTGTTATGCTTGATGAGTCTGGAACTCCCGCAACTTTCTGGGGTGAAGCTACATTTGCTGCAGTTGTTATTCTCAACAAAACAAATGTCCATGTGAACATCACTCAAACCCCTCATGAGCTCTAGTATGGTGAGACTCCTTCGGTAAAATATTTCAAAATTTTTGGAAGCAAATGTTATATCAAAAATACTGATGAACATCTTGGCAAGTTTGAACCTAGAGCAGATGA
>APFE030389527.1:0-10004 GCA_000404065.3 Pinus taeda
ACCCTCTGTGTTAGCTCTCCCGGCTGTTCCAAAAATTCTCGACAGTTTCGACAAGTTCCCTGCAGCTCCGGCTATTCCAACAATTCTGGATTCTGCGTGACATGAAACTTTCTGCTCTGCGCTGGCCCTTTTGGCTCTGTGTCAGGACTGCGTAGGCCTAGACTGACCCAGTGTCACCTCTCTCGGCTACTGCGTTGCTTCTTTGCAAGCTCTCTCCACCTCTCTATTCTATATTTTTTGGAAAGTCCTCCCGAATTCTCTCTGCCCCTCAGCTGCAAGAACTCCCCAATCGATTTCCTCAATCTCTCTATGTATTTCCAAATGAACCCTTAGCCTCCATTTTATAGTTTTCCTGTTGAGTCTTCCATGACCGAGATTAAGTCTCAAATTAACGGCTAAGATTAAAAGATGACTTGATCCACCTTCTAGATCATTCTCACCCATATTTTGATTAATACCCATTAATATTTTAATTTCCCTAAGTTTAGGCTTAGGGAACTCCATTAAAAATATTAATTATTTTAATAAAATATAATTCAGGGGGAATTTCACCAAACGGTTTCTTGGTTCTTTAGAACTCATGTGCCTTAGCCTCTCCACCAATTTTCAAGTCTATAGTACTTCTGATGCTACCAAAAACTAACACCTTGTTCTGAGGTGATGGAGTCTATGGGGATGCAAAATTTCCTAGATCTTGGCAAGGAGTAAGGGAATAATGAAACTATAGATTTCAAAACCCTAACTACCACTTTTGTGAGGGAGCAAAGTCAATGGTGAGAGCTAGTTGAAATGTTCACCCATGGGATTGTCATTCACATTCTATAAGTGAGTAATGCATGCAATACTATCATCTAGAATCCATAGAATGGTTTTTTAACAATAACTAGCACAATAGAAACCCTAGATAATTAACCATTCCATACATAGACAAAAAATTGCAAGATTTTATCAAATCCAAGGTACACTTACAAGATCAAATGCATTAAGAAAGCCTTTATTACTCCAAAATGACATCTTCAAAGCTAAAAAAATAGCTACAATATAAAAAATCCACCATAGATCACATCTCCACAAGATACAAGTCACAATTCACTTAGGTCGGATTCTCTAAGAGGGTCTAAATAGTCACAAGTGATGATCCTAAATCAAATGAGCCTATCCTTTACTTATATGAGGATTAGGACTCCAAATTATGTTTACAAATCCCCTAAAAGCAAGTTTGAGTGCTAAATGTGTTTGGGTTACAAGCCAACCCATTAGCTAACAACAAATTATGCCTAATTTGCCCACATCTATGAGCCATATCCTCTAAAAATGCTAACATCATCCATCATAAATACTCCAACTGCCATGTCCAATGGTGATGAGGTGTCAAAGAATGTGTAGATGCTTGGATCATCCAAGATTTGAGGGCCCTCAAATTCACCTTAATAACTCTTGTGGAGTTTGAAGATCCAACTCGGGTGTTGTCAAGTGGTCTCCATGGGTCTCCAACTACCAAATGGCCGCTCCTTCTCTCTAATGTTAGGAATTCCTCTGGTGCAACAAGCCCTCCCTAGTCTTTCAGAGGGAGACCATCCTCATCTAGGCTTTGGATAAGATCCAACCCATCAGGTTGTGTCAAGGCTAGCTTGGGAGCATATTGGGTCTACTAGTGTCATCATGAAGAATCCTCAAAAGTAGGTCAAAGTAAACCAATGTGGTGGGTCTTGGAGGTACTCTTGGACATGTGTCATCTGCTAGTACTCTCATGAACCTTTGATCTCTCAATGCTGCACCTGCTTTCGCCAATATACTCTTTTGAAGGTCCTAGGTACACGTGGAGTGGGTGCCCAAGGCCTAGGTTGTTGAACTATCTGACAAGAACAATATGGATTCTAGTGGAAGCAACCATCTATCATAGACTTAAGATCAATAATGCATCTAAGTGAACCAATCTTGAATGTTAAGGGCAATTTAACACTTCAAAATCAAACAGATTTTCGCAAAAGTATTTTCCTCCTAGGTAGGGGTGGGTGCTTCCAGGCCCTAAGGGGAAGTAATAGTTCCCTGGTTCACCCCTCAAATCATAGGTGTTAGTGAATGATAAAGTGGTAATGGAGGGGAGAATACTTATGGTCAAGTGCCATGGTCAAAGGGACTAACTGAAGGGGTTGTCCACATCCTGATTCTATAGATGTGAGGAGGGAGCATTCGTGGATGCATGAGTTACTAATTCAACATGATTTTTCCACCCCTCTTGTGCGCCTTTTACTTCTTGATTATTCCTTGTATTACCTCTTATAGTTCAAGGGTTAGAGCTTATTTTGTACGATGTAACAATTTTATTACCCCTTCATGATGAGTCAGTTTATCGCTCATCAGGGTTGGGACATGCAAGGGTTCCTTCTTTTGATGTAATGGAGTAGCATGTGCTCAGGAACCAGGTGATGGCCACATGAGGTAGGTAGAGCTCATGCTAGGATTTTCCCTGCTTGCTAATCTTTATGTTCCGATCATCTTTTGCATTTTGATATTTCTTTCCTTTTGTTTTATTGTGGCCATCATATGCTTTTTCCTTTTCTTTTAGCTGCATCAACCTCCCAAGGCAAATTTTATGGGCCCTACTAAAGACATGTGAACATGTGGATGTCAAATCGCAAAGAACCAATGACAAGTTGTACTCAAAGTATGGAGGTGAGACATGTGGCTTGTAATGTCACATGGAAGGTGTTAGGTATGATATAGGGAAAGATGGAACACTTTATCTCAATCATGGCTTTCCAGGTAGTGCTCCTCTTATACCCAATTGGACTAGGGTCAAAGATTAACCATCTTGGTAAGGTGAGAGAACAAGAATACGACCAAGGTTCATCAATCTTCTAGATCACCCCACCGTCCATCCTAAATGCCCAAAACAAACAAGTATAAGCACTTGATTGAAAAACAATCAAAGTACTTTTTAAACAACAACCCACCTTCATCCAAGTGCTAATGCCGGGTGGTGAGAGGCATATCGCTGATGTAAATGGCAGAAGCACATGGCATATCACTGTCTAATGGTGGTTAGTAGGGGCTACTGGCTGATCAACTGGCTGCCAAATGTAGGAGAAAAAATTCCTCTTTTGGTGATACCCATTTTGGTGGGTAATAGTACGTTCATTAAGCATAGCACATGATTTCTCAAGGAAGTGTATTATTTTGTTTTTTAATTTTCCCATCTTCTTTCAGGAGATTCATCTATAATATTGTTATGTTATTGGTTGTGTTTACATTATAGGCACATGTTTTAACTTCCAGTATAAATACAACTAAATAATAGTTTTTCTATCGAAATATGTAAATTCATCTATATTATTGTGTTTTATGCATCTTACATGTAATTTTAAAGTGTTCTATGCTTAACACAATCACTTATATCAATTCTTCTTCAATTAGCAATCAATTTATCTAATATAATTCAATCTTCTAGTAACAATAAGCAATTGTAGATATAAGAGTAAATCCAATGCACAATAGAAGACAATCAAGAACAAGAGAGACAACAGTTTGGTCAAAGACCAAGGAAAAACCCCACAAGGGGTAAAACCCTTTCAAAAATTCTTTTATTAGATTATCATCAAATGTTTAGTAGAGAGATACAATGTTCAAGTTCATCAACACAAAGCCAAAGGTCAACAACTTTGACTATTCAAACCAACCAATCAATCTAGGCAAAGATGAGCCAACAATTCAAATCTGATCCAAAGTCAAAGCCTATAAATCTGGTCAAAGTCAACAACAGCAACAACCCTAATAAATCAATGATCAATGGTCAACAATCCTCCAAATAGTTCGGTCAAATTAGTAGCAAATTTGATCTTCCAAGATCAATGAAAACAGTCAACAAAACTCCCACAGAAATCGGTCAAAGTCAACCCATTGACCTGTGAAAACCCTAGGTGGATACCTATAGTCAATGTGGGTTAAAGTGACCATAAATTTTTTGTCAAACTGTTTAGAAATCGACCTTCCAAAACAAGTCCAAAAATAGGTCAAACTAAATCAAATTCTCAAAGGTCAATGCAAGTTAAACCATCCCAAAACAAAAGTCAACGCTGCTCAACATAATGCACTCTCTCCTTCACACGTGTGAACTTAGACCCTGCAATTTCATACTTGTACGAACCAATCGGATCAAGAGAGAGAAGATGATGCAATGTGTGATGATGCTCCAAAGTGATGTGACATGTGGTCTATTTATATGTGGTGGAGAAGACCCAATTTGTCCTTTAGGCTGACCTATACTTTTTGTGCACATGTGGGTTTCACATAAAAAATAATATTTTTCCTTGACCAAATTAAATTCATCCATGGGCTAGTACAAGCTTCTTTGGATGAGGTATTTTTAAAGGAATGAATTTCTTCCTACGCTGCAAAATTTCAACACTCCCTCTCAGCCAAGGAGGAATTCTTGACTACATCATGGATCTGATCTCAAATATCCTATCATCATCATCACTGAATCATGTCATATCTCGTCCTTGCTCGTCTTTGCTCGTTGTTAATTTTCCACTTTTTTATGCTTCGTAAAATTACTTAGCCCAATTTTTTCTTCAATTAACAATCATTTTTAAACAAATTTAGTCTTCTAGTAGATAGAACAGTAATTCAAGAAGCAATAGAAGAAAGTCGAGATCAATGACAAGAGATGCAAGACTTTGTCAAAGACTAAGGAAAAACCCCACAAGGGGGGAAACCCTTTCAAATTCTTCTTGTATTAGATTGTCATCAAATGTTCAATAGAGAGAGACAATATTCCAATCAATCAATGAATTAAAATGCAATAACTTTGACCAGCCAATTCAATTAACCAATATCCAATGAGAGATGAGCCCAAAAGGCAAATTTGATCCAAAGTCAGCAAATTTTGATCCAAAGTCAAAGTCTGGAATTTTGTTTAAAGTCAATAGTAGCCAACGAGAGTCAAAGATGCCCTAACCAGTCAAAATGTCTCCAATTCAACTCGATCAACAATCAAGGAACTTGACTTCTTTTGCTTGACAAAGTCAAGTCAAAACAACCCCAAAAGTAGCTCCATCAAAGGAGAGAATCTACTGTCTAACTCAGAATTTCCTGTGGTCAAACATCACTCAAAGGTCTCTAGTCAACCCCACTCAAACAACCTAGAAAAATTCGTTTTCTTCACCAAAGAATTTGGCCTCCCAAGATCAAAATTTTCCTAGTCAAAGTGAGTTAAAACGATAAGTCAAACTTGGTCAACAACTGCACAAACAAAAGTCAATGCATAAATTTTAGAATGCCCTTCTCCCCTCCACACGTGTGAGCTCAGACTCGTTGATTGCAGACCTGTATGAATCAATCTCAAGAGGAGAGAGGAGAAGATGAGTTGGTGTGATGTTCAAATGAGGCTACCTTGATGTGTATTTATATATGCTTCTTTCGAGACCCAATTATGACTTTAGGTCAACCTGAACTTTTGTGCACATGTGGTTCCACCATTAAAAATAATATTTTTCCTTGACCAAATTAAATTCTTCCAAGGGGGCTAGTAGGGGTCTTTCTTGATGAGGAAGGTTGTCCAAAAGAGGGAATTTGTCCCTGAGCTGCCAAATTAACACTCCCTCTCAGTTAGGGAGAAATTTCCAACCGCATCATGAATCCCATCTTAATAATCTCATCATCGTCCTCAAGTCATATCTCATTTCTGCTCATTTGTTGAACACTCTCGAATCTAGAGAAGAAGAATCATCATAGATGAGCTCCAACTACCACTCTATATCCAGAGACAATAAGAGGGATGCCACTTACCATGAGAGGTAAGGATCACGCCTATCCTAATGTTTGGTGACAATAGGCAAGATATGCTTATTAGAAAGGGTAAGGATCACACTTTATCCTATTGTCTACTGATCTTCCCGACTTGACCCTCAAGAGTCAATGGTAGAACACTTGCATCCCATCACTTTGAGCAATATACCACTTACCATGAATGGTAAGGATCACAAACTATCTCAAGTATGCTGACCCATTGGCCAGATGGAAGAAACAATCTTAACAAGCCTAGCTTGTGGGTAGGATGCCAACTAGGGTATACTCTGTCAAGATCAATGGGTGACAATAGGCAGGATACCACTTTCCATGGAAGGTAAGGACCACAGAGTATCCTATTGTCCAGAGTTTCCTCAAACTTAGGAGCTCTCAGGTTTTAGTCCTCTTCTTGTGAGCTCAAACGGGGGGGAAGAGCATTTCTCAGTGTCCTCGATCAGTTGGGACCCTTACTCAGGAGGGTCACATCCATCATTCCAAGCTGCTCTCTAAAGACCAAGAACTTCTCTTTCGACAAACCCTTGGTGAGTATATCCTGTGAAAATTTCTAACACAAAATTCTACTGCAGTAACTGATTTATTTCTCCTACTTATTTTCCAGAATAAGTTATTTGCAAAACCGTTTAGTAAACATTAAAATAAATTCAATTGCAATTATCACATAATAGCATAGAGAAAATAACAGTGATATACAAGCACAAGAATCAATCACATCAACACAGTTATCTTTTCGACAATTGTCCTCGGAAAAACCCAATGCGGGAAAATCGGTGCAACAGATGAGGGTTTATTTATTAATCTTTAGCAACAATCTCTTTGCAAAGAAAGATTCTATAGAATACTGAGACACTTCTGAGAGAAAACACCTATGACAATTTTTCTCCTCCTCTCAGAGAAGTTCTGACACCCTGGAGACCCTCTATCCTCTGCATCACTCTTGCATCACTTCTGCATCAGCCTGCGTGAGAACTGCGTCTCTAGTTGCGCTGTCTCACTGCTCTTCCATCTGCGCTGTCTCTTAGATGCTCTGCGTCACCTCTTCCTCAGTCTCTAACGGATGCTAATACCCTCCTCTTCCTTCACCCTACTACTCTCCCTCTGAAATCGAACTTCTTCTCCTTGAGAATCGATTTACCTCTAGTTACTGAGTATTTGCCTGGTGTGTCTCCAAATGACTCTCAAGTCTTCCCTTATACTTTTCATGTTGATGAATCAACGACCGAGATTAAGTCCTTAATCAACGGCTAAGATTAAAATAGACTTGATCCTCGTCTCTTAGAAGCTTCTTACCCAGATCTTTATTAATACTCATTAATATTTTTATTCCCCTAAGTTTAGTCTTAAGACCCCATTAAAATATTAATTATTTTAATAACTCATCATCCGGGTTAAAGTTCTCCAAATGATTTATGGATCTTGCAAATCTCATGAATATTAGCCCCTCCACAAAATTTTGGAGCTAGATCACATCCGAAGCTACCCAAAATCAACACTCCCTCTTAGCGAGGATGTTTTCTAGCAATGCCTCCCAATAGAAGCATCACATTTATCCACGTCATCGGTCCTCTGCGTTGCTGATGCTCAACCTGCTGCCTCTCATCTACTGTGCTGCTGCACCCTATACTGCTGCCCATGACACTGCAATTGTTACTGCTACATCTGTACTGTAACTCGCTCTGAATATGCTGCATCATGCTTCCCATAGTGCTGCCACTGCTAACTGTAGCACTGCAACTCCCTATACTATCTACTTCTGTTACTGAAACGAATTTTTAACCATTCCCATCTTCTCCTTGAAATACACAATCTTTGTTCTTCCTAGAGCCTTGGTGAGAATGTTTGCCACTTGTTCTCTTGTCATGGTGTACCTCAATTGTATGACCCCTTGTTGGACACAGTCTCTGATAAAGTGACACCTGATGTCAATGTGCTTCGACCGATAATGAAAAATTGGATTCTTAGAGAGCTTGATGCAACTCTGATTATCACACAAAATATTAGTCGCTTCCATCCTTCCCCTGAATAAATTCCCAAGAAATTTCCTAAGCCATATGGCTTCGCACGAAGTTGTGCTAGCTGCCATATATTCAGCTTCAACTGAGCCCAGAGCTACAAATTTTTGTTTCCTACTACACTAGGAGGTCATTCCCGATCTAATGTTGAAACAGTTCCCAGTGGTACTTTTCCGATCTACTGAACTTCTAGCCCAATCTGTGTCAGTGAACCCACTCAGCCTGATGTCATTGCCTTGGGTGTGCATTAGTCCATGCTTGACTGTTCCTCGTATATATCTGAGAACACGCTTGGCTGCTGCCCAGTGCGCCCTCTTTAGTTCTACCATGAACTAACTGAGGGTGTTGATAGTGTAACAAATGTCCGGCCTGGTATTGACCAGATACATCAAGGACCCTATGAGTTGCCTATACAAGGTGGGATGGACTTCTTTATTTTCAGATCCATCAATCTTCTCCCAGTTGGTAATCATTGGAGTAGTGATAGGCCTACAGTCCTACATTTTGAACCTTTTCAAAATCTCTATAACGTATCTCCCTTGTCCATGGAAAATCCCACCCTTCTTCTGCCAAACTTCCAACCCCAGGAAATAATGTATTTTCCCAAATCCATCATGTCGAATTCTGTTGCTAGGTTTTCCTTGCAATCTTGGATGGGCCTGTCAAAAAAAGATCATCCACATATAACACCAGGATTAGAGGCTCATTCTCTACAACCAGATAATAGAGGTTAGGATCTGCATCACTCTTGACGAATCCCATGTTCTGCAAGTAATCATCAATTTGACCATACCATGCTCTAGGTGCCTGTTTAAGCTCATACAAGGCTTTCTTCAACCTGCATACATGAGATTTATTCTCATGTGTTTGAAAACCCTCTGGTTGTTCAATGCATACTTCTTCTATCACGCCGTTCAAGAACGATGTATTGACATCCATCTGGTGAATCTCCTACCCCACCTGTGCTGCAAGGGATATCACAGATCTAATAGAAGTATACTTGGCTACTGGGGCGAAGGTTTTTTCGTAGTCTGTCCCTTCCTTCTAAGCATACCCCGTAGCCACAAACTTGGCTTTGTATTTTTCCACACTGCCATTTGCAGTGTATTTGACTTTGTAGAACCATCTCAAACCTACAACTGTCATGTCCTGAAACCTAGGTACCACTTCCTAGACATCATTGACCATTATGGAACTATATCCCTCCACCATAGCATCTACCCAATGTTACTTGGGAGCGGGAGCGGAAGCGGGGAGCGGGAGCGGAAGCGGGAGCGGGAGCGACCATTTTCAGAAGCTCCCGGTTTGGGAGCGAATCCCGGAGCGATTTTTTAAAAATATATATATTTTTTATATTTTTTAATTTTTGATACATATATGTCAACAAAAACATGTAGAATGATGAAATAGACATAAAAAAACATAAATTGATCATTGAACCATATCACATCAATCATCTAGAAATTATAATCGTCATCAACCTTAGTAAAATAATAAATTAAAATAGCATTCAATTCAATAACATTTATCATCATTGATCACCAAAGTAACAAGTTGTACTTGTAAGCCAAGTTTAACCATTAAAAGAAGTAATATCGAAGATATTTCTAAGTCCTAACTTCTAACTGTTAACATGATATGAAATGTTAAAAATTTATAAAATGAAACATGAATAATGAGATGAAATAAAACAACTTTAGTCTTTCACAAAGCATCATATTCATAATTCACAATCATTACCAATGAGTTATAATTGCCAAAGCCCAACTTCAAACTTCAAATTTTCATTGTCACAGTGATATAATGTTTACAAAAAATATCATAATGTCATAATGATATGAAAGAGTCAAGAGTCAAGAGTCAAGAGTCAAGGACTCAAAACTCAACAGTTATGAAAATTAAAGTGACAAAGTCCAATAGAAACTAAAAAAGACAAGTAAACTGTAAATCTACAAGTGGCCCTTGCCACGAGAATCTCCTGGAGGAGTATAAGCAGGTCGTGGTGGTCTTCTAGGAGGCTCCCGCCCAGACCGACGACCAGAACTAGAGCCTCCACGCGAGGGTGTCGATGGAGGTGGAGACGGAAATGGAACAAGAATCGGGCCCCGAGAACTGCTACTGGATGGTGGAGGTGGAGGTGGCATGGTTGCTGCAGCTGCTTCAGCTTCATCCCGTACAAGCTCA
>APFE030389528.1:0-30344 GCA_000404065.3 Pinus taeda
ATTATAATTAGGTAATTTGAATATTTTATCTTTACTTTTTTTTTCCAAGGAAAAAAACGGTAACTTTTTATTAATAAATTAATGAAAAGTTACAACAGCATATGCAATGAAGACATTCCACAAGATGTCGACCTGGGCTCGAGTGCTATTCGCACCCAACGCAGCATTAGAAGACTAACGTGCACAAAGAAATAAGATATGAGAAAAGAAGAGAGACAGAAAAAGAGGGAAAAAATTGACTGCCACACTTCAAGTTTTTCGCCCCTTTTTCTTTTCGACCTTGCACCACTCTCCTTGTGTGGGCTCGATCGAAGCAATGACTAACTGAGTTTCGGTATTCTGCGGGCCTGTTTCTTTGTCGGAGTCTGAAGTATCTGAGTGATGATGTCGTTTGTTACCTCCCATGCTTTGATCCATGCTTGTCAGCTCTGCCTGGTTTGGATGAAACTGTGGAACCTTGTTGTCTGATATGTTTTCCTTCTGGTTCCCTGTTTCAGCTTCCTCTATGGTGATATCATACTCTTCTGCTTCTGTTATCTTTACTTTTTTAAGTTATATTGTTAAATTATTTTGTATATAATTAAAGAATTTTCAAGTCCATTTTATAGATTTAATTTATTTTTTAAATCTCAATTTACATAATATTGTTAATTAAATTACCACTAAATCTATCAAATCAATTTTAATTACTATACTTTCACCTAATTAAATTAAATACAAACAAATTATATATATTTCAATTTCAAATATTATAAAAATCCAAAAAAAATGCTATATTAATTTTATAAAAATTAATAAAAAATATTTGACACATTAATAAATCTATAAATTTTTAATATAAAAATAAATCTTTATAAGCCATATTGCTTGTACAACACACATGGTGGAAGTCTTCCTCAGACGTAAGCAAACAGGTTAACGGGCCCAAGACCCAAAGGCATTTGGTAGGAGTGAAAGCCTGCTCCCTTACGGACCACCAGCGGGTTATTACAGGTGGCGTGGTTTTCTTTGATAACAGTGATGAGTCAAACCGACATTCGCGGATAGCAGCCAGAAATGGCTATCCTCACTATTGGTTTGACACCTGAGTTTGATAGATTTTACCACCTTCGAAAAAAAACAAAAACAAAAAACAAAAAAAACAAAACACACATGATAGAATATAAACACATCTATAAATATTTTAGGACTCCACTTGATTGCAAGTATATCCCCAAGAAAGACGTACAATGTTGCTTGCTTTTATTTTCCATAGTCTCATAGCAGTCTTCAAACGTGGTATTCTTACCATTCACTTATCATTCGCATCAGATAACACCAGGTGACCACATATATATATATATATATTTTCAACCGTCATATGATATAGAAAGGTACATGCATATACACTTGTGTTATCCTTAAATACTTAATTTGAAATCATTATCATGTTTACTTTTTCCAACAACTTTCGTCCTATAACATGTGCAGACCATAACGTTTCTTTTACGGCAGTGAATATATATATATATATATATATATATATATATATATAATAACTAAAATAATAAATAATATTTTTTATATTATAGTGTAGTAAAATAAAATTTAGGTTTGGAGTATGTTTTAAAAGTGTTTTTATTTGGTTAAGAGTTCATTTTTCTTTAAAGATTAACAACTTAAGACTTAGAGGCATCTGGTAGGAGTGAAAGCTTGCCTCCTTATGGACCACTAGGGGGTTATTCCAGGTGGCGTTGTTTTTCTTGAATAACAGTGATGAGTTAGCCGTTGGCCTACATTCGAGGATAACAACTAAAGATAGTTGTCCTCACTTTTGGTTTGACAACTGAGTTACAATAGGTTTTCCCACCTCTGAAAAAATCATTGTAAGATAAAAACATTAAATAAATGAATTTATTTTCTTTTCAAATTGGAAAGTCTCAAAATAAAGGTCAACATCATGTACTAACAATTGTCATCCAATAATGATTATAAAATTTAGAGTTAGATCTACTCCAATTCTTCGCATTTAAATAGGTAGGAGTTGAGTTATCCATCTCTATTAAAGAATCCCACTCTAGCTCATCATCATCCTAATCAAACTTGGTGAGATCTTAACATTTTTTGAATAACAACATTAGCACAGAGCCTTGTAGGAAATATGATCATGGGAAAAAGGTATTATCAACCTCCACCTTAACATTTTTCTCATGGGAAATGGTAGACAAAGATGGCATGTTTGCAATTGCCAGAGTTGGATTTGACATGGACTCAAAATACAAAACCTTGTTAGATGGTGTTATGGAATTTTTCACAACACCAAGCTTTTGCACAACGACAAATGATGTTGAAACCCCACAAGCCCTCGGGAAAAAATGTGCTAACAATGCATGGATATCTCCATACAAACACCTAGAGGTTGCAACACGGTCTCCATGGCTACACAACTTTGAATAAAATAGAATATATTATAGACATACCACCAAAAAAAATGTAGTGGACAAGTTGAGTCCCCTTAAAAGTTGTCATCTACCTCCCGAGATTCAAAATAATTAGATTGAAATGCCTTCTATATATGAAGAAATCATGTTATAGGGCCAGCTCTCCAATAAACATTCTTCTTATGGTCTTAGGCTCCATGATTATTAATGTAGTCAAGGCTTTTATGAACATGTTCATGCTTCCATGCTTTCCAAACTCATGGTAAACATTACCCAGGCCTTGCATTGGATCAACCATTTCTTCCTACTTTGTGCTTCTTAGAGAATACACTTCCTTCCACTTCAAGAAGTCATGCACATGACAATATTGATCCCTACATTGCTATAAGTCAAATCTATATATTCAATCTTGTAGAGATCCAAAACCATATGAATTCAATCTTCCCAATTGAAGAAAAACTATAATTTTTTTTAAACCCCGCCTCTCCATGACTTTCAACCTTATGCTAGTTTGAAATATGAACTATGAAGTTTGCATGTTAAGAATTTAAGATAGGGTTTGCGATGTTGCATCTTTGAATTTGCATATTGGGATTTTACCATGGCCTTGAGACTCAAAGACCTTGCATGGATTCACCCCTTGACATGGCATATCCATCTTAATACTCGGATTAAATTGATCATTGGACTACATATTGAAATTTACATAGATTAAACAATGCTCTGAATTATTGAAATTTCGATGTTTAAAAAAAGCACCGAACTTTATGAATGTGACGTGATTTTTCCCAATTCCATACGGAGACGTCGCGGAGAAAAACTTTGATGCAGGTTTATCGGTAGAGAAAACAAAACCTATAAAGCAAATTCATAGAAATAAGGAAAGCTTTGTTCACTGTACGTGGTCCGTTTTCCGAAAGGTTAAAAAGTTCGTTCATTGTACTTGGTCTGCTTTTCGAGGACCTTTTTGCTGTGTTTTTAGGTTAAAATCGAGGTCGAGGTCGAGGTCGGAGGCCAAATTTAATATAAATTATGATGAATTTGTGTTTTTTATTAAATTTAAATAATTTATGAAATATCACATAGTTGGTTTATAACAGTGAATTTTTTTAAATTTAGTTGTTAATTTAAATATATATATACTAATTTTAATTTAAAATTATTAGTATTATATAATTAAAAAAAAAAAAAAAAAAAAATAAAAAATTAATAATATAAATTAAATACAAGACAAAATGTTTAATTTGTAGAATTTTAGTATTATTTTTCAAGGGGATTTGTAAATAGACTTTGTTACAATACCATGGTATATCAATACTATATGCCCAAAAAACCATAACTCATTTCATATGACATTTTTTTAATTAATCAAATATTTTTATTATATTGATAAGAATGGACAACTAAGCCGATTTCTTACTAGCATGACATGGGTTAATTATGACCGCTACCATTATAACCCTTAGGTGTCTACATATGTCTCATTCACAAAGACAAGTAAGTCGGGGATTTGAACCTTGAATATGTTGGTACATAACACTTCATTTCATGGCACTAGCATGGCATGTTTCATACTAGCATGACACTAGCAAGACATGTTTCTTACTAGCATGACACGGGTCAATTATGACAGCTACCATTATAACCCTTAGGTGTCTACATATGTCTCATTCACAAAGACAAGTAAGTTGGGGATTTGAACCTTGAATATGTTGATACATAACACTTCATTTCATGGCACTTGCCAATTAAACTACCCAACAACTTTACTTAATTAATTTAATTAGAAAGACAAAAAAAACATGATTATTTTAAAAGTACATCTTAACCTTTGATTTATGTCTATTATTATAAATATTCTAAAATATTAAGTTAAATCTACACACTCAATTTAAATTACTAATAAATTAATTAAAATTTTAAACACCCTTATATATTATATATATATATATATATTTTATTTATATTTATATTAATAGGACTTTATGCATCAAGTTGTTGGCTCAATGATATGGTTGAGGTCCATAAAAGGTGTCGAGCACAAGCTTGGTGTAGTTCATGACACCAAAATACTCAGAAATCATTGCACATATCATCGTTTTCTTGCAATTAATGTGTACTATATTAATATTTAGTATGGGTAAAAAAACCCATAACTTTTAATTTCATTCATCGAAGTTAATAGAATTAATACATGCACATTAAATATAATGATAAATAAATGATTAAGGTACACCACAAACACATATACATGCGTTGAATAGTTCTAGTAGACTAAACATTACAATTTGATTCATCCATAGAACTCACCACAGAGCACAACCCCTTATAACTTGCACTTTATCAACTGTAATCCTCTCTTTCTAGAATCACTATATATAGGCAACTGAAATGGTTACAAATGGTTCCCAAATATGCTAAAGAATATGTTAGGTCCCACCCTAACTTCTTTAGTGGAATATGTTGTTACTCAATGTATTAACGATCATCTTTATTAAATAAAACTATAAGAGGTATTAGAGTGTGAAATGAATAAATGTAATTAGCTTCATTAAAGATGGTTTGGAACTAGTTAGTGATTAAGACCTACTAATGGAGGCCCACTTGATGGTTAGCGATTTGTTCCATTAGAAATTATATATAGTAGTAAATGTTATGTAATTAGTTTCCAAGTGAATAATGCATTATTTGGAGCTTTGCTCATGGTGCATATTTCCCCTTCAAAGAGGCAAGTGAGTATTGCATTGAGAATTGGATACCAATAAAGGTTTGCTTACTACTGTTATTTCCTAATTCAAGCTCTGATTTATTTATCTTCGCAACTATATTTGAATTTGTTTTGTTATGAATATTATGTTTCATTTAACTAGGAACATTAGTTGTGGCATCATAGCACTTTCATGAGCCAACAAACACTTTAATTTTAGAAAAAATTTAGGCTAGAGATGTGTTCCAACATCTTTAAATAACATAGAGGTTTAATTTCAATGGTTAAAACTATGGTTGGGCAAGAAGATACAAAATATAAGAGGCGTCACTTGGCTGGACACATTTGTAACCTTTATTGGTACCCCTTCAAGTAGCACTACAATAGACGAGACCTATATAAGTATTTATGTTTCACATACCTTAAAGTATATCAAAATCCCCCTACACAAACCTAAAACCAACCTTACATAACATTTTTGACCATCTTGTTTCTATAATGCACTAAGAACAACAGTTGGGGAGATCACTCTCATATACTAAGGAATCAGGTAGAACAACGAAGGGTATACTCCATTCTCCTCAATTAGTGTCGGGAAAGATTATGTTAAATAATATTGTTGAAAACCCTCTAATATATTAGAAAGGTATATCACTTGACACTCATTTGTCCTTATGACATTAAAAACCCTAGTCTCTCTCTACAACTCCTAGCTTCTACAATAGAGTCCACAAATTCCTACACAATTTGTAATATCGAGAATCTAGGAGTTCCATCAATGTATTAATACCAAGAAGGGAGTGATACTTCCCCTTGGATCTTAAAAAGAAAAGACTATGTGGCCCCACAACAACATTGTGGGAGACCCAGCTCAAAAGAATCCTTTTGTGGCACTAATAAACTTGGTGTCACTATGTAGTAAATATTTTTTTGTGGATAAACTAATGTCATTGCATAGGAACACTCTCCATAGATTCCTCTTGAGAAATTATTTGCGTTCAACTAATGCATGGATAACCTCTTTAGTGAACCCATCATTTCTAATGGAAAACACTCATAACATGTTAGACATGCATGAAGTAAAGTAAATGGTTTTGTGTCTCTCCCAATTAGTGAAGAAAATAGAAACCAACATGTTTTCCCTCACCATGTAAGTTGACATTCATTTTGATTAGACTGGTAAGTTTCAAGGGTAAGCCTAATGATGGTGGAAATTTCTCAAGTGAAGGCTTCTATAAGGTAATCATATTAATGAGGAATAAGATCACCATAACAACCTCTCATTATCTTATCAATCCTACAATCTAACACCTCACTTGCCTAAAGTTGATTTGAATAAGTTTCATGGGTGGATTTGATAGGTTCGGTTGGCCAAATACATAACTACTTCCCCTTAATTCCATAACATATAACCTATTGAAACTTTGAATTGGTGTCCTCTATCTAGAAAAGGAATGTTGGAAGTGATGGGAATGGAATAAGAATGTATCTACAAGGGCCATTACATGAAAGCAATTTGTGAAGCCCCATTTGTCTAATTTATCAAAGACCATTTTCTATTTTTTTGGACCATCTTACCAAATTGTGCCAAAATGGCACAAAAAAAGGATATGTTGATGCTTTTGACTATTTTTTTGTTATAATAGAAAAATAAATTATTTTTTTAAGCAATTCTTTATCAATGGTCATAAGTAGGTAATTAAAGCCCAAGTAGAGATTAACCACCTTTCTATTTGGTTGGAATCCACTCAACTCACTTTTCAAGCACACGTTTTATCTTATGCTGAGTGAAAATTTCCCAATTTTCCCCATGCCCAACCCTAAATATTGTAGCTCCACAACAACCTACCCTACGACTCAAGGTCCATAAGTTGACATGGGCTAAAATGGAAGAATGCCAACTCAAGGTTCTTTGTACATCTATGATGAAAATTAATCTCC
This sequence comes from Pinus taeda, assembly GCA_000404065.3. NCBI lineage: Eukaryota > Viridiplantae > Streptophyta > Pinopsida > Pinales > Pinaceae > Pinus > Pinus taeda. The sequence continues at coordinate 7,069 of APFE030389528.1, forward strand.
AACACATAAACATAAGGATAAAAACTATTTATGGTAATTTGTAAGGACAATAATGATGATGAAGTTGATGGTGAGACTTTGAAGGAAGTCACTGCTACTAACAAGGAAGTTCCTCTTACTAAACTATTGGGTGAAGAACTTCATGCTTTGACCAAAAGTTCTTCTCCTTAGGAATTAGATTTTGTTACTAACATCAAGCATTAGAAGGTTATTTTAAGGCCATTGTCTTAATCCACTGTAGTAGCACCCTTCATTTCATTCAATGCTACATTGCCCAAGAAATACACAACTATATCCATGTTTTTAACAAATTTTAGGTTATGACTGTTCATTTAGAAATCTATGAAATGTGGTAGTTGGTGTGAAAACATGAAACTCTAAATGGGTGAGTAGTCATTGAAAACTCACATGTTTTCCATTGAAATGGGTGCATGTGCTAATGCCCTAGGTGTTGAGTGGTTGTGAACAATAGGTCCCATTACCATGTTTTATTGGACCTATACTTCATGATTTATCAAACAGATGGGAATTCCTACATTCTTAAGGGTCTTAAAGTAGGCTCTCTAGAAATATTCAACTCCCATTTTATGGAAAATATTGAAAAAAAGGGATTATCTTTCATTATTGCACAAATTCCATACTATTCAATCCTTTGAGGATACTTCTTATCTTGTTGGTTTAGATATCAATTAGTATGGATACACACCAAGTGTTGAACTTACCCAAGGGTTACCATCCTCACATAGAGAACATCACCATATCATTTCACTAGTCCTTGATAGCCTACCAGCCAAGCACATGTATAATCAACCTTATGCCCAAAATAATGAAATTGAAAAGATTGTACCAAAGATATTGGCTATAGGTATCATTTATCCTAGTACCAACCCCTACTCTTCTTTGGCCATCATGGTTCTTCAAAAGGAAGGTATTTGGTGCATGTGTATTATTTTTTGAGCCACTAATAACTTGAGAATTAAAGATAAATTTCCCATTCGATTTTACCTCTTAAATGAACTACATGGAGCCCAACTCTTCAACAAACTTGATTTTACTTTGACTATCACCAAATTTTAATGAAAGACTAAGATATTCCAAAAATTATATTTCACGCTCACAAATGCCATTATGAGTTTTTTTGTTCTTTGCAATGCAACCTCCATCTCTCAGAGCTTCATAAACTACATCTTTCAACCCCTTATATGGCATTTATCCTAGTGTCCTTTGATGACATCTATATATACAATAAAACTTTGGAAACACTTGTGGCACATGTGGATTAGGTCTTACAACTCCATAATCAGTAGTTGTTCCTAAAACATTCTAAATGTGATTTTGGTGTTTTAAAAGTATAAATTGTAATTGAGACACATTATGAGTGGGGAGGGTGTGCATGGTGAATCTAAGAAAATTGAGGGGAAAATAGATTGGCCTCACCCCAAGCAGGGTTTCTTTTAAGGATTCAAATATTATACCTATGTATAGTATTATAGGTAACTATTCTAGTTTGAAAAATCATACATAAAGAGTGTATGTGAATATTGAATAAAAAAAAAGTAATTTACTATTAAAATTGGTAATTTTTTATGAACATTATCAATTTAATCATATCTATTTAAAAAGTAGGAAATTTTTAACCAAAGTTTCAAATGTTTTTTTAGAAAATGGCCAAAATATAGCTAATTGGCAATATTCTTCCCTTAAAATAGTTATGTGACCCCAAGACCCTCAAATTGTGTGTGGGTTTCTTGGACTCACAAGTTACTACTAGAAGTTTATGAAAATCTATGGTAAAATTGGCAATATATTCTAACACATATAATGCTAAAACTTAAGAACTATTACCCCTCTAAGAGCATTAATAATGGCTTTGTGGTTCCTCAACTTGTATGCAGGCTTTGTAATTCTTTATTCTTAGAAAATCCTCTTATGTATCCTCACCATAGTTGATACATATCTTGCTTTAGCATAACAACATGTTCTCATGGTAGAAAATTTGTTCTAGAACCTCAACAAATTGCTACAGATCATGTTCTCATGCTTGCAACACCTTGTTCTCATGGTTGCTAGTGGTACTTTCATCTTGCAATGATTGCAACTAAAGCTATGGACTTTGGTCTCATTTCACTTCTATCCATATTTCTACAAAAGCTATAGTCTACAATCTTATTCTTTAATACTATAACCATTGTGGAATTTACCACTCAATTACATATAAATTCCTTATTCATTGTACTAGCAAATGTTATGGAGACTATTTTTTTGGAATAACTTATTACTCTCCTCATGGCCACATAATTACAAGGTAATTTTAGGTATGAATATCACATTCTCTAATTATTTATTTCTATCTTTTGATTACATAGAATAACTTTTGAAATTCTTCCTTGCTATAGATTATCTATTGGTCCTTGCCATTCATTTATCCTAGAAATAACATCCCTTTCTCATGGTTGAAAAATCCTTTTCAATTGGGGGAGGGGATGGATTTCACAAGCCTTGTCATTCATCTAAAAAAAATGTTTGAGCCATGTCATACACTTATATAACAATGATATGAGTACCATTGATTAGGATAGATTGCATTATCCGTGTCATATGCCTATATAATAGTGATGTGGATAACATTGGTTTGAGTATTTTCATTTCAAAGACCACCACTAGAATTTTTTACATCATGACATGCGTTAAAATCCCATCTTTTTACCCCTATTTTTGTATGTGTGATCACAACTGTGAAACCTAGAATGGAAGCAATGGCTGGCTAGGACAAATCTTATAGAAAATTTAAATGTTAAACTATTTCCTTGAAAATAGTAAAAAATGGAATGTTGGTATGAAAGGAGGGACCCATGGATCTAAGTATGAGGGAGAGTGGATAAGTGGAGATCAACGCGATCATCGTCGAATATAGAGGAGGTGGCACAATTAATTAAAGCATTGCCTCATAGATAGTAAGAGACATGATTAGATGGCGGGGGGGAGTGCCCATAATGTTTCTTTTCCTTAGCGAGATGGAAGAGGGAGGTTGGAACTCTCTCATGTACATGAAGAGATTCAAGGAAGGTATTAGAAATGAAAAGGAAAATAAAATAACAAAGAGATCAGAGAAAAAAACGAGGGGCAACAATTGGTCGAATGCTAGTGAAATTGAGAACACATTCGTAGAGAGAATTTCCTAGAGATTGGGCATGGAGTGGATGGAGCAATGTTGGATTTGTGAATGAGCCTCGTGCTCTAAGATTGAGGTGTTATTCCCTATATTGATGTGTTTTAGGCCACTAGACTATGTGTGTCTAAGCCTAACTAGTTAGCACAAGGAGGTTTAGTGGATGACCGAATCATTATGGTGTTGGTTGTATAGTTGTTAGCCACCTTGAAAGGGAAATATGAGCTACTATGGTGCTTTATGGAGAGTTGTTAACCACCTAGATAGTGGTTTGTAGACCCCTGTGGTGCTTTATATGAAAAGACAGTTGAGTGATCACCTGGATAGTGGATTCAACCTCCCATACTAAGCAATGCCCCATCTAGACCCATCTAGACCTGTTGAAAATGGAAACAAGAAATGATAAAAATAGAATCCAGAATATTCCAATTTTAATTTGTCCTTGAATTAAAATTGTGAATTAAAAATCGAATTTAGTCCCACCAGCTACTTGGAAATAATTAATTAATTATTTATGGATTAATTAGTTGGAGAAATTCAAGTTAGAAGTCTTTCTAAAGTCATGCAATAGTTATCCCTTGAATTAAGGAGATAAGGTTGAGTTATATTTGAGTTGTAATTAGTTAGCTCAGTTTACTGAGTTAAGTCCAGTTAAATTAGTTCCAAACCGTTTGAGGAACTAATTGTGAGTTATCAGTCAGTTGATGTATGCATGCACTCAACTAGTGTACTCCAGATAACTGAAGATTCCCTCATCAGTAACTCATGCATGTCTATTATGAGAAAGGCCTAGTTGAGATTAAAGTCAAGGACAATGTATTATTAGTTGCATGTTTTCTCCTATAAATAAAACACATGCATGCAGAAGGACATAGGTTCCTTGAGGATTGCACAGTTCTGACAGTGTGTTAGAGCAGTGTGTGAGATCAGTGTTACACTTGGTAACAGGGAATCATCCACAAGGAGAAACTGCGCAAGGAAATAGGAGCTTGGAGGGTAGAGAGGAAAGCTTGTGAGAAGCTCTGATTGCCTGTAAGCATCTGTGAGGATTGTACTGAGAGCTGGCTAGCTGTGAGAGTTAAGGCTTTGTATAACTCCTATGTATTTCCACCTTGTATGATAATACAAATAGTAGGGTTTTTAGCTGAGGCTTTCCCCGAAGTATTTTCATGTGTATTACGCATTGATTCTTCTTTTTCTGGTTATATGTGTTCAGCTCGATCTTTAAGCTTCCGCAAACTTTGATAGTAGAAGTAGGTTATAGTATTTTGCTTTGATTTATATTACATTATTGGGTTAACCTACATAAATATTTTCTACATGGTTGTAGAGAGATAGATCTGTAGGGAAATTTCTACATGGCATCAGAGCCAAGTTTATCGGAGCTGTGAACAATATACTGAGAAGAGAATTTGAAGTTTGAAGTTCAGGGTTGTAGGTGCAAATCGAATTCATATCATACTTCAAGGTTGGCCAATGGCAAGGAAAGGGAAGGGGAAGGCTTCCCATTCCAAATTGAATTCTTCTCATGGAGGGAAGAAGGGTGACATGTCTAAAGTGAGATGCTTTAATTGTCACGAGATGGGACATTATGCGACTAATTTCCCATTGAAGAAGTCCAAGAAGGGATCCTTGGAAGGATCGGAGGGTGAGGCATTAGCCTCTGAGTTCGAAATGGACTTTACCCTCATCGCATGCATGGTGTCATCGATGATGGGTTCTGTCTGGTATCTTAACAATGGAGCCTCATTCCACATGACTGGTGATAAAAGTTTATTCAGTGCCCTGGAGGAGAAAGACCTCAAGATGCACATAGAAATGGGTGACGATGGAAAGTATAGTGTTTCAAGAGTGGGCACAATTGATTTTCAGAGGGAGCTTGGACCTCCTATCACCTTGACAGATGTGATGTATGTGCCTGGACTAAAGAAGAATCTTGTTTCAGTCACGGTATTGGAAGACCGTGGCTATGATGTGTTTTTTAGTAAGGGAAAGGTTTTCCTTAGACACATCACCACGAGACAGGTGAAAAAAATCGGTTCATGAGTTAAGAACCTGTATGCTTTTGAGGTTCAAGATCCATGCAAAGCCTTGAGGAGCAAGGAAAATGTTATAGACTTGGTGGTTGAGAGGGAGAGTAAATTACCTCTCAACATCCAACCCAGAAGAAGTCTCAGACAATTGTGGAGGAGCCACAATTGGAGAAGCAGAGAGGAGACCGAGTGAAGAGATCCACTCATGCAGATACCTCCATTAGGGGGGAATTTCGATCCAAGTGAGAAGAGGGATCACATGTAGCCATACCTCCAGGTGTGAGGTGGGGCGATGTGAAGTGATAGTCCCAAGAAGGCTAAAATTGGGCAGAGTCCATTGAGAGGTTTTATCTCATGGATTGTACCTTGCTATGGGAGCCCAAAGTACATAGTAGTGGGAGGAATCAGTGGGATTGATGCAGTCAGAGATCAAAGTGGCAGAGGCTAGAGCAGTCAGATACTGAAGGGCGCAAAGAAGGATTGACAGCAGTGCATAAAGGCAGAGTCAGCGGAAGCGCAAAGTTCTCAGTTGACAGATGCAATAGCAGTCAGAGACTTTGATGACAGAGGCATCATATTGATTCAGGTTGGATGTTTTTTGTTTTTTTTGTTTTTGAGGTTGTTGGAGCAACAACACTAGAGAAGTGTTGCATGCATAACATTCCAAAGGTTCATGATCGAGATCGATTTGAATTCCTTTCTTGTTGAGAGGGAGTGTTGAAAATAGCAACAAGAAATGATAAAAATAGAATCGATAATATTCCAATTTTAATTTGTCCTTGAATTAAAATTTGAATTTAGTCTCACCAGCTACTTGGAAATAATTCATTATTTATTTATGGATTAATTAGTTGGAGAAATTCAAGTTAGAAGTCTTTCTAAAGTCATGCAATAGTTATCCCTTGAATTAAGGAGATAAGGTTGAGTTATATTTGAGTTTTAATTAGTTAGCTCAGTTTACTGAGTTAAGTCCAGTTAAATTAGTTCCAAACTGTTTGAGGAACTAATTGTGAGTTATCAGTCAGTTGATGCATGCATGCACTCAACTAGTGTACTCCAGATAACTAAAGATTCCCTCATTAGTAACTCATGCATGTCTATTCTGAGAAAGGTCTAGTTGAGATTAAAGTCAAGGACAGTGTGCTATTTGTTGCATGTTTTCTCCTATAAAGAAAACTCAAGCATGCAGAAGGACATAGGTTCCTTGAGGATTGTGTAGTTCTGACAGTGTGTTAGAGCAGTGTGTGAGATCAGTGTTACACTTGATAACAGGGAATCATCCACAAGGAGAAACTGTGCAAGGAAATAGGAGCTTGGAGGGCAGAGAGGAAGGCTTGTGAGAAGCTTTGATTGCCTGTAAGCATCTGTGAGGTTGTACTGAGAGCTGGCTAGCTGTGAGAGCTAAGGGTTTGTATAATTCCTATGTATTTCCACCTTGTATGATAATACAAATAGTGGGGTTTTTAGTCGAGGCTTTCCCCGAAGTATTTTCATGTGTATTGTACATTGATTCTTCTTCTTCTAGTTATGTGTGATCATCTTGATCTTTAAGCTTCCACAAAATTTGATAGTAGAAGTAGGTTATAGTATTTTGCTTTGATTTATATTGCATTATCGGGTTAACCTACATACATATTTTCTACATGGTTGTAGAGAGATAGATTTGTAGGGAAATTTCTACAAGACTTTAGGTGAAACCATGTGATTGAACTCGGAGTAGTAAGTGAGTCACTGTGGTGTTTACTACTAGAGGGAAATTGAGAAACCACGTAGATAGTGGAATCCATCTCTTGTGTGTCTACCAATCCTTTGGTGTGAATTTCTTGAGCAAGCATCCCCTAAAATTTTGGATCCAGCTCGAGGGGTGGTCAGCTACAACAAAGTTGCACTGTAGCTAGCCTATGGTTGGGTGGAGAGTTGAAGTCCCTCTTTTAGTTGTAAGCCATCTGTACATACTAAGATAAGTCAAATGCATTGATATATTAAGTTATGAATTGTGATGTTGCATGAATTGCATACGTCTGCGTGAGATCTTGTATTTTCCTAAATGTTAATAAATGCCTAAATGGCGAAGACCATCATTACACTCATGATTTTCAAGATACCTTGGATTTTATGAATCTAATGAGTGTTTTGGCTCTATGTTTCCCATTACTTTTTTCATGATTGATAGTGTGTTTGTGCTCATTCATTTTGATTGTATGGTTGTGAAATGCAATATATTATTGGCTCACTTGGTATATATTATTTATTGGAGGATCTATAATTCCTTATGTATTACTATTATATTAGTATGCTTGCACTCTCTTGAATTAATAAACGCATGCCTCTAAGCATTTCTAACCAATCGACAATAAGTCAGTTGAATTGTAGTGGGTGTTGCATTAGCCACTTGCACAATATAACCATTTGTGTATATTTTTATACTAGGGATCTTCCCCCCTTTCAACTTCAAAACTAGTGTGTTATAAGTTCTCTGGAGTATCAGACCCTAGTTCTATTTGTACTTAGAGATTTGAAATTCTAGGGCCTCAGGCCCATCCACCATAGACCACCGAAATTTGGTGTTCTCTCCCTTGCACTTAAACTTGTAGAGAAATATGAAAAAGGGGAGATTCACTGCCACTGTTAGAGTTTTAAACATTGAATTATTGCAGATGGATGGTGAACCAGTAGATGGGAATATTCACGTCTAGAGACATGAAGATATCTATCTTTTGCTAGGCCTATCTATCAAATCGATTAGTGGAAGTGTTTTAAAACATCTATGAGTGTGGTCGACGAGAACATGAGTCGATTTGATGGTGGAACCTAGCCCATTGTATCCTAGCCAATGGGTCTTGGAATAAGTGAGTGAGTGACCATGTGGAGAATCCTGACATTCATGGGCTAGAAATCAAACGAACAAAGGAAAAGTGGGTCGAGGGTGGAAGCATGAGTACTAGACATATGCCATTAGTCATAAGATCTAAGGAGAATCGAAAGAGATAAAATTTGGAGTGTCCAATGTTAGTGGGCCAATATCAATCCTTGGCCACCAACCCAAAAGTATTCATGTGTGAGGAGGTAAGGAAAACCGTAATGTTGAGGTGTTGATATGACATGGACTTGGGGGCTCTACCTCAGGTCTCGAATCTTGGACCTTGGCATTTTCCAATTAAGAATAGAGTAGAGGGAGATAAGGAACCCTGATGCCAAGATAATGTGGCCTGGTGTGACATGGTTATGATGTGGACTAGTGGAACCTAATCACAGACCTCATACCTTATGCCTCAAAGTTTTCTAATTAAGGTTGGAGTAGAGGGAAGGTTGAGAATATGATATTGAGATGACATGGTTAGACCTTGAACCTTCGGTTTTTCCAATTGAGGTTGGCGTAGAGGAAAGACCGAGAATATAAGGTCGAGATGACATGGCTTAGGGGTGGACCCTACCAAGCTCGCAGGTCTCCAGGCCACTAGGATTTTTAAAGGAAATAAGTGGAGAGTGGGCTTAGATATCAATGATCAAGATCAATGTTGGTGGTTTCACCCCACACTTAAATCATATTAGAACCCTTTTCAAATGGGGTGAAATCACTCTGATTGGCTCATGAACATTGAGAGTGGTATTACATTTTTGCTCGTGAAGTTTTGTTAAAATATATGTAAGATAACCAAGCAAAGTCTATCACTGTCGATAGATCAAGGGACTATGCACCTTCATATCAATGATCAATATTGATTAATGGGGCTCTGTCATTGTTGATGTTTAACGTGCAAGGGAGGTCATAGTTAGGATTAGCATCAACCCACCTCTCCCTAGTCAATGGATGTAAATGTTTGTGGACCCCTCCTTCCCAGGCGTGATGCCATCATTGAAGGCCTATGATATCACTGCTTTGATTGAAGTGGTTTCCACACCATCCTGGCCATGGTTCATGTGTGGGAACCCTACCCACTGGGAGACTTCCCACTACTAGGTGTTGTAACCTATTAACCTAAAACAGGTGGGCATGCCAAGGAGCGGTCGCTCCAGCGAGGTCCACGAAGTGATGCTGTGGTTGTGCCACCAAGGCTATTTAGAGGCCACCTCACCTCCTTATGATGACATGGATTCTTATAATGAGCCAAAACTTCTATCGGGCATAAGTTTTGATGTCATACTCAGATTGATATAAAATTTATATTTATGAAAGGCTCTCGGTGAGCTAATCACAATGGTGATATGGTAATTGAATTCCACAAACTTGCAAAAATGAGTTTCTTTTGCTAACCCCATCTTCATTACAAATCTTGTATATTGAGTTAAGTAGGTACCACCTTCCTTAGTTTGAGAAAATTTAAGGGGGTGGAAGGGAGGTGGTTACAACATAACCATAATGGTTGTTTTTGTCATAATTATTGGTCTTGTCATGATCTTACCCCATTGAAATGGATTTATTATAACCCATACTATATTTTCTGTTGAATATAGTTTAGTACATTTTTCCACCCTATTATGCCATAACACTACAACTCTAAGCTCTGATAGAGCCATCACATTGTCTTCTTCAACAAAGGAATGATCTACAACTATGAGATGCAATATTGTTTTTCATGAACATATAGGTATAATTAACATCCTCCAAATTATTATAGAACCCATGTGAATGTTTCAAGAGGAAAGTTGGTTGGTCTATTTCAAAAAGCTTTAAGGGCTTGACAATACGATGGCATTGGAGTTTTCTAGGCCTTCTCATGACTCCTCAATGGTAAGAGGGTTTTGCATCCTTTTTTACAAATCCAATGTTATAGGGGACACTAGGCTATGTATTGATGGTGAAAAAAAGTTTGAGTGATGAACCATCATGAACATTGCAAGGTTGAATTTTTAGGCAATAAGTTGGTAACATTGGTAAAGGGGCACTATGGGCATCTCTAAGCGCTATTTAGTTAGAGATTTCCTTCGAGCCTAAAAGTATTTTACTTGCAAAGGTAGAAACAACCTGCATTTATCATTTTAATTTTAATTTTTAAACCTTTACGACAAAGGAATGCACACAAAGATTTTTTTAAATAAAAAAGTAAACAATAACATTCACACATGATACTTAGATATTTTAACCTAGAAACCTTAATATGGAAAACAAACAAATGCTTAGAGTTGTACCTCTAACTCTCGTTGCATTGACTTCACCATTTACAATATAATATCTAGGTTTTGTGGTATCCAAATCCCTAATGTAATAACCTTGATTAGATTCCTTAACTATAATTAAAATATAATGGTTTAAAAAACCATTGGCTAGAGTAGACCAAAAAATGGCCAAAAATAGTCAAAAAAGTAACCCAATCTTTTTTATATGGGAGTTCCATCTACAAATTTATTGGTAGTGAGGTCGTCCTAGCTATTCCCTCCTCCACATAAATCCCTTGACACAAAATAGAACACATGGGACAACCATACACATAATTTAACACATACCCAACATTCTCTACACCAAAAGAACTTAACAATACTAATATACTTTGTCAATTATTATGCAACATTCTTCAAAGTGATAACCTTCACCAACAACACATTTTTATCTTCAATCATGTCTCTCAAAAAGTGATAGAAAACATCAATATGCTTTGTCTTAAAATGATAAACACAGTTCCTTTCCAGAAATATTACACTATGACTGTCACAAATAACCTTATAGCTTGTTGTACAAATTTAATATCTAAGCACAACCTTTGTAATGATATAAATCCCTTGCTGTATGAGGGGCTAACATGTATTTAGCTTCTATAGTTGAGTGTGCAACTACAAACGATCTCTTGCCCATACAACTAATTTCTCCTCCTAATAGGTTAAATACATAACCATTTGTAGACTTTCTATGATCAAAATCTCTAACCGACTTGACATCCAAAAAACCATGTATATATAACACTTTGTCTACTCTAGGACTTCCTTGGTATAAAATGCCATAATCTATGGTTCCATGCAAATTCCTTTAAACCCTCTTTACAAATTTATAATACCCCTTCTCTAATTTTGACATATACCTACTCAAAACTCCCACTGTGTATGTAATGTTTGGTCCAACATATACCATTTCATACATCGAATTGATAAGAATAGTGGTGTAAGGAACATGGGACATGTTCTCTTCCTCTTCCAATATTTTGAGACATTGGTTTCTAGATCACTTTATACCTATAAGAATAAGGACTTTTATGGTTTACATTCTTGCACGTTAAACCTCTACAATAATCTCTCAGCATGTTTCCTCTTATTCAACCAAAGTTTCATGTTTGTCTAATTTCTTTTAATTTCCATGCCCAAAATAAAATTTGCAGCACTAAGATATTTCATATAAAATTTAGAGAACAAATGGGTTTTGACATCCTTGATGATTTCCTTGTTGTTTCCAATCAACAACATAACATCAACATACATGACCACATAAATAAAATGATCATCAAATAACTTGAAGTACACATAGTGATCAACTTTTCTCATTGAGAGACCAAGTCTCAATATATAAGTATCAAAATTTTGATACCACCTCATTAGAGACTACTTTAACCTAAACATGGACCTTTTCATATTGCAAACCAACTCTTTCTTTCCCTTCACTACAAAAATTTCTAGCCATTTCATGTAGATTTCTTCTGTTAGTGTCGGAATCTTCATCCCTCTGTCAGAGATCAAATCCTCTTGTTGCATTGCATATTAGGTGTCCCACCCAGTCAGCTGCATTCCATTAGGAGCATGGATCATCTGACAGTAGTGGCTTCTCCTACATTTTCCCTCATGTCCTTTACTTGCTGGCCCATTTTTACTCATCGAGATCATTTGCAATTACTTTTTGTCTTTAAAATTTGCAAAAGTCTTTTCTAGGGTTTCACTGTCATTAGGTCTAGGGTTTCATCAAATAGGTTTTCAAAATGTCCAATAATAGCCAGCAGGCACATGAGGAGGTTCTAGTACCAATAAATTTCATAATCAAGCGCTTAGAGATGTATTTTTCCTCAAAACTCTGTTTTGAGGAAAAATAGAGTATTTTAGGTTTTATTGTATAAATTCATGTAATTTCATTTCTTTCATATGTAAGTCAGTTTAATGGCAACCCTGGTCACTTTCCCTAGCCTCAGTAGCTCCAATCCCCTGCAAAGCAAACAAAAAACAAGTCATTCAGTTCATCAAAAAGCTCAAATAAAGTGAAAAGCTCAAAAAATAGAGTTAAGAAGTCAAGTCATATTCCAAACATTGTAAAAGTGGGTTTTTATGAAACAAAATTAAAGGTCCTTGTATATAAATGATTTCTTCAATTTAAAAAGCTCATTTTCATTCAAGCAACAAAGTGTGAGCAAAAGAAGGCCATGTTTGAGCAAAGCAAGAGAAACTTGGAGGAAACTGCCTAAAATCAGAGGCACGGTGCATAGGGCTGCGATTTTCAGTGCAAAATTGAACTGGTGTGATGCACTCAAAGGGCATTGCGCGTTGGGTTTGAGGCATGGCGCATAGAGCTACCAAGCCTGTTTCACTCAAAAACTTCCTCAAATCGCCAAAATCGCCCAAAACCTCTAGTGAGCAAGTAAGTTAAGCTTTTCTCTTGGCTAGTAAAGGAGTTTTTCATAAAGTTTATGGTGGTTGTGTAAAGACAAATCAAACCCTATTTCTTTGCATCTCTCAAGAAACTATTGCTTAGGGTTTGAACTTATCATATTGCTGCCAAATTTATTCTTCCACTTCTTCATTTTGCCGCTCCCTCACTCATTCACTAATGCTTATTCACTCATCCCTTAACTCCCATATCCCAAAAAAAAATCATCTATCCCTATCCCCAATTCCCATTTCCCAAATCCTAAATATAAATTCACAAACCCTAGTTTCTATCCCTAAAGCTCCCATATCACTCCCTAATCCCCTTTTTCCCTAACAACACCCTGTCCTAACAGTCCCAAAATCCTTCATTTTTTCCTCCCTCCACGGTCCCTCCATATACTTTCCCCTTGGTGGCAGAGAACTAAAAACACCATAAATTTCCTACTCTTCATCAAGAAACCTCACTTACTAGCAGAGATGGATTCTGATCCTTCATATGATCATGAAGAGGAGACACACAGTGACTCTCCTACAGAGGTACATGCACCCAAGAGGCCTAATAGAGGTGGCAAACACATACGAGAGGAACCTACTACCCTTGCTGAGCTACAGGCCTGCCCTCTCGCCATCACATGCTTCCAACATCAATCATGCTATGAGTTCTGTGAGATGGTTGCTAGAGTCCAGTTTCACCATGAGTTGGCCTGTTTGTTTGTGCTTCATTTGCATGATGGTCAAACCACTCTAGCTGGTGTAACATTCACTTTAACACCAGAATCTATTTCACGGTATTCCTAACATTGGAGAGCAATGGAACAAAAGGCAGCAAATAGACAAGCAACATTATGAACCATATATCAAGACGGTTATTTGAGACAGCTCAACAGAGTTTTTCCTTTTCGGTACCTGAAATACTCTTATGCTCCTTTGATGAAACTGATAATGAAGTATTTCAGCTGTGAGGGTTGGTTTTCCCATTTATATGCCTATCATATCAGGTTGCTGATGCATTTTACCAGGGTAAGGATGATGAACCTCCCTTACTTCATGTGCCGAAACATTGAGAGGATGTCCACCCTAGTACAACAAAAGACTCCTCAGCAGCATTTCAACAATATTTACCATTTTTCTCTCATTAAGATTGTGGTCATCCATCAGCTTGGTTTGCAGGGCATCACTTGGGAGGACTTCATTTCTCGTGAGTTTTTCACAGTTCCTCAGGGACCTCCAGAGGCTTTGAATGAGACAGGTGGACCTTCACATCAGCATGAGGGTCATGAGACACAGACCGCTAGTATGTCGGTGTTTGTCACCTATCATAAGGGCACTAGACGGTTATTTGCAGTAGTAAAGTGAGTATTATCTCCACCCGGGGTGGAAGGGGTCTCGCTTCCTTCATCAACACAACAGGTTCAAGACAAAGGCAAGAGGCCATTACAGGATGAGGGACCATCAGGTGAGCAGGAGACTGAGTTCATTCTCATTGAGGGTGATGATACTGATTTGGGCCCACAAAGCTCAAATCTCAAAGAACTCATCCAAGAGAGGCGGACATCAATGCCTTGTCCCTTAACTTGGAAAGAGTTGAGTGGATAATAAAGTACCTGGAGCAAAGAAATAAGCAACTTGAGGATAAACAAGCGATTATGCAGTTGCAAAACATTCGGGAAAACCACCAAGCAGCCAAAAGGAAGAAGGTGAAGCTCACATTGCTTGAGCAAGAGATCAATGTCGATCGGGAATCTTGGCTTGAAAGAGCTAATATCCACTTAGAGAGATTGTTAGAGAAGTCCAACAAGGAGAAGACATTGTTGAGGCATATTGCTTATCATTACATGGCGAGAAATAAAATTTGCAAGGCAAGAATCAGGACCTTAAAGGCAAAATTGAAGAGGGCATCAAGGAGGCAAAAGGAGCATGATAAACTTCAAATATTGGTCGAGGCTTCCTTGGCCCAGTACAATGCTTGATGGAGAAGACTCAGCCCAAATTTCAAAAAATTTGGGGCACTTTTTGCAATTTTGGAATTTTTGGCACAAAAAACAGAGTTTTCTGCCCTATGCGCCGCACCACCTAGCGCTCGCTTTTGATGGGAGCCTCCAAATGACAAAAACTCGACATTTTTGGATTTGGCATGGAAAAATATGCTTTCCTACCAATGGCCAAGAAATTTTGACAGGTTTTGAGCCCTCAAAAAGGTCAAAAACACTCAAAAAATGACCTTACTGCCCCTATTTTGACGCACAGGAAGCAGTGTTGGGAGAACTGAATTTTGGAGGGGCAAATGGAGGTCAAATTCAAAAATTCCACTTGGGTTGGAAAGTATACATATAGACCTTTCTAACAAGCACACTTGGAGCGAATTGGGACACCGGGAAGGCCTCCAGAAGTGGCTCCAAACAGGCGCTACGCATAGAGGAAATTTTGCTCAGTTTGACCAAGTATACTCTGTTTTTCACCTAGCTTTTGACAGTTTGACTTTTTCTCCTTCTTAATGTCAAAATTGTGATGTAATTTAATGTACATTGATGGATCATGATGTAAATATGTCAAATTTTCACTTATGGAGGTAGATTCATCTATCAAAATGTTGTTTGAAACTGAATGAATCAGCTCCCTTGTTTCTAGAGGCATGCTATTCCACTGCCTAATTTCTAGTTCTCAATTTAGAATTAGTTGGAACAACTCCTAAACTAGTGAGCTTGACCCCTAGAGGCTAGGATGAGCTATGGTTTGTCTATATTATGTGGTTTTTTAGTCATTAGCATGGTTGGACTTTTGAGAAAGCAAGGAGCTTCATCGTACACTCATATCAGCATTTTGGCTAAGGAATAGAGACTAGGGTTTGCAACACTCTTTGGGATTCATGTGGCATTTTGTTTTGGTACAGTGCTTTCTTCTGTATTTTTGAATTTACTTATGTGTTATGTATTTCATTATCTATCTTGTTTCTTCTTAACTAAATCAAACTAGAGTGAAGGTAGAATCCATTGAAATTGCAATGCTCTACCTAGGGTTTGCTTTAGTTTTTGATGTTTTCAGCTGTTTGAAAAGGATCCATGGCTTTCCTTGCCCTTTTCAGCTCCTCACCTGTCTAATCTCTCTATCTCATTCAATTTGAAGTGCCAAATCAGTTGCCTACCTTGCCCCATTGAGATCTCTGCAAGACTGAGCCTCATTCCCTGCACCCAAGATCTGCCTTTCCATTAGAGCCAACAAAACATCATTTTATTCAATCAAACTCTTTGCATACATACCTAGCCTAAAATTAGTCAGCATATCAGTCATCTCAAGCCCTTATTGATCATATTTTGCTGAGATTGACCAGGAGAGAGCCCTCTCCCAACCTGGTAGGGCTAGCTACCAAGTTAAGCGTGGTTTGATGTTGGCCCTAGATCCTACCTTTCTCGGCGTGAGGTAGATTTAGGCACTAACATCTTCTTCAATATCCCCATGTAGGAATGTGCTCTACAACACTTTTTAAATCATCCTCATTTTTTTTCTCTACATCACTTGCTTAAAGCATCTGTAGTGCCTCAAGTATTCATGGATAATATCTTTAAACTCCATGGTATGCCGCAATCTCTTGTAATGAATTGTGATTTCACTTTCACCAACAATTTTTGGGAGGAGTTGTTTCGACTCTTGGGAATTCAATTGAATCTTAGCACAACATATCACCTCCAGATTGATGGTTATATTGAAGATCTCTACAAGTGTTTGGAAACATATTTTGATGCAATTTACTTGATAATGATAATCCTAATGGGTTCAATGGTTACTCCTTGTAGAATAGTGGTACGAGAGTACTTATCATGGTGCCACTTGAATGACTCCCTTTGAGGTTTCCTATGGACATTAATCCCCCATTAGTCACCAATCCTACTTACTAAAAGTCTCTAAGGTTCAAAAGGTAGACAAAACACGTATAGCTCAAGATAACATTTAATGCACTCTCAAGGCTAATATGGTAATGTCTCAAAATTGGATGAAGTAGTAAGTCGATTAACATCATTATGGATGCCATTTCAAAAGGGAATTTCTTGTTTCTCCATTTTTAGCCTTATATGTAGACTTCCCCAAATGACAACTACCAACGTTTACTCCAAAGTTTAATGGCCCTTATAAAGTCCTCAATCTTATTGCACCATTGGATTACAAATTGGAACATTTCATCCACTCAAAAAATCATCCAGCCTTTCATGTCTCTTGCTTAAAGAAAGTGGTTGGATCTAAGTATTGTATTCAAACTAAGGCTTCATAAACTGAATAAAGAATGCTCCATTTGGTTGCAGTTTGAGATCGTCATTAATAAAAGATAGCACTGTCTACACTAGCTCACTATTCAAGAGGTCCCAATATAGTGGAATAACATATTGTTTAAGGATTCCACATGGGAACCAAAAAAAATCTTTTAGAAATTCCCTCATGTCCAACATTGAGTAAAATTCCTTATTTTGATGGTGGAAGGGCATGTTAAAGTCCTACCCTAATCTCCTAAGTAATTAGATAGGTTCTAAGTGTGTATGTTTTTGTACTTAGTCATAATTTTACTTGATCGTTTTCTACATCTTGTATCGTATTTTTCCATAGGTCCAAAACCAGATGTTCCTCCAAGAAGATAGGAAGAAATCTGACCAATTTTTCTTAAATAGAAATGGTCGGAATGAATCAGAATTATTATAATTCATTTATAAAATTTTGAATCGTCCTTCTGCAAAATTAATCTTTGGAAAGATCAAGCAACATATCGATAGGTTACAGGTCATCTTTAGCCTCGATAGATAAAATATCAAGTATGGAATAAACCCTTAAGATTGAGAACAAACTCTTAACTTCAGAAATGCCAAATATGATTACACAATAACAAACACTAGTTTAGATGGGAGCCCTTCAAGTAGGGTAACACCATCAAATACTCCTTAGGGAATGGATCACAGGACAAGCTATGCTTGCTACAATACAATATATCTAATATCTCTTAAAAAAATGATACTTGTGTATTTATATATTCTCGTAAGTATTTATAAATATCTATATGCCAAATAACCCTTATTATTATATTATTTTCTCTAATGACATAGTGGGCATATTCCATGATTGTGGCCATATTTATTTTCCCCTTGGATACCTCCCTAGGTGCCCCATATTATTCTTCCTAGTTATAAATTACACATTGCCAAATTATCTTATATTATTGCGCTCTCATGAGATTAGTTCAAGTTGCATAGCAATTACATTCTACAAAACAAGTTAGATGCATTTTTTTAAACCATGGTGAATTGATAACATGTTCGAGTAATTTAGGCGAGACTCATCAATTGAGTTTAGCTTGGGTGGTTGGCGGAATCATTGTGATCCTCCTCTTGTTGGAATTCCTAAGTTTAACCCATTAGAAATTCTTCATGTACTATCTGGTTTATTTCTTCCTACTCATTCAATTAATTAACAAGTTATGTACCATGTAAATATTGAAAATAAACACAAGTACAATATCAACATCTACAGATCATCAAATGAAAGAAAACAAGAACACAAGTGACACCGTTACTTTTGGACGAATGTCCCTAGAAAAACCTAATGCGGGAAAACCGGTGCAGCTATTTAGAGGGTTTTATTATTATGCAGTTTTCATAATACAACCAGGGTGCCAAAAATGGCTCACCCAACAGAGAATTCCCTCGGTAGTAGTACGTCTCCTTGGAGACAGATATTCCGGCTGATAATTCATTAGATGAACGATCCCACAACAACAATTGCAGCTTCCATTGCTCTGCGACACTCTGATAGGGACTGCGTCACCCCATCCAGCTCACCAGCTCCCTGTCTGCCCCACGAAATCCTCCTACTGCTGCCTCTTGGCCCTGTGTCAGATTTGCTAGCCTCTGTGTCATCGTCTGGAGCTTCTGCATCAGCCTCTAGACCCTTTGCATCTCACACGCTAGCCTCTCGTAACTCTGCGCAGCTCCTTGCTGCCTCTGCGTAGCCTCCAACTGCCTCTGCGTCAACTTCTCTGGGATTTGCGCTGTCTCTCTGGTACCAACTTTGCCTCTCTGCTATGTATTTATTGCCCCTTACTACTGATCACTGATTCTATCTCTCTTAGCAAACCCCGCTCTAGAGAATAGAATAACTGATCACTCTAGTGTGTTCTCCAACTAACCCTCAAGCCTCCTCTTATACTTTTCTCGTTGGTCCATCAATGGCCGAGATTAAATCTCTAATCAACAGCTAAGATTAGATTTGGCTTGATCCATGACTTTTGGACCCTTCTAACCCAATTTTTATATTAATACCCATTAATATTTTTATTTTCCTAAGTTTAGACTTAGGAACTCCATTAAAAATATTAATTATTTTAATATCTCCCAAACCGGGTACAATCTGTCCAAACCATTTCTAGGTCTTGGAGATGTCATGTGCTTTAGCCTCTCCACCAATTTTCATGGCTAGAGCATATCTGATGCTACCCCAAATCAACACCTCGCTCATGTTCAAGTCTCGTAGTTCGACATGTTGTAGCTATGGAATAATCATCTATATAGCACTCTTAAGTGAGTCTATATTGTGGGTTGACTAAGTACCAAAGACCTCCTTCTTACCTTCGAATTAAAACAGACATTGTTTTCTTTCCTCAAATAATCTCTAATACCTAAAAATTTGATCTTGAAAAAACCTAAATAAAACTCGAAATCAATATTTTATTCAAAACAAATCCCAAATAAATAAATCCAAACTATAAATCCATAATAAATAAAATAAATAAATAAATAAATCTAACTAAATCCAAAAAATTACCCACATATACTTTTAACCTTTTCATTGAGTAAACTTATAAAATTGACAAGAGAACATTCTCATATAAAAAAACTATTACACTTTTTCTCTATAAAAAATAATAAATTTACAAAAATAAAAAAAAACCATATATAATTTATTTATTTTCACTTAAAATATTTTTATATTTTAAATTAAATTCGTTAATCATCTTTATTTCTCGAAAAGTTTAACTTATATTCAGATATTTTATGAATCCACTTGATGATTCCAAAGTATATCCCAAATAGATCCTTCTGCTCCTGCTTTCTTTTATCTCCCTTATCTTAAAGCAATCCTCAATCCTTATCATTCTCTTTAGATAAGACCATGGGACCAGACATATTTTCAGCATTAGATAATGCTACATGTATATACATTATTGTTATATATATATATGTATATATGTATGACATGAATTTTTGCTGACATCATTCTCTAGGGGACAAAGATATGTAGAATCTCTATAAACGTGGCCACTGCCCAATACTGTGATTGTCTTTTTACGTTATGTTCACTGGTTTTGAGATACGTACCAAACACGTGAATACCAACATGTGTCAGATTCACTCCAACCATGTTGGAACTTGGACCTACAATTATTTGTAGCTTATGAGGTTGTGATGTACAAGGTCTGAACCGTGAAAATGTTTTGGTTAGTGGTGATTTGAAATATATTTTGATTAGTATGGCCTAAAATTTAGTTAAAAAGTGTTATAGAAATAAATATAGTTATTAAATGCCTATAGCTTTTTATTTTGAAATTTTGTATATATTTATATATTAAGTGTATTAATATTAATTATTTTATTTATTTTATTTACAAAGTTGGTTTATAGCTTACACTTGATTTGTATGAATAAGTAAATATGTAAGTTTATGACTTTTTAAGATAAATAAGCAATTTATAATTTATTTGCAGTTGTCTTGCCTATCTATTTATTCCATTTGCATGATTAGGCAAATATGTAATTTTATGGCATTGTTAAGATAAATTATAAAAGAACTATTTAATTCTAGTTATAAAATTTTAATGATAGTCCAACTCATCATGTCAATCAATTTAAACTTAAGTAATAATAATCATAGCATTGTCAATATAGTAATCCTAATCATATTGTCAATTGATTTTTGACTTTCCAGAATCATAATTATATTGCCAATTGACTTTTGACTTTCTGTATCTAAATTATTTGACTTTTTAATATGTAAATTAGAAATTGAACTATGTCTAAACTATGTTTAATCAAAGTTTGGATTTATAAACTTAGATTAAAGATAAACTATAAAAGTCTATTTAATTCCAATTGTAAGATTCTAATGATGGTCTAACTCATCATGTCAATCCATTTAAACATAAGTAACGATAATCATAATATTGTCAATTGGTTTTTTACTTTCCATATCTAAATTAAAATAAAATTTTACCATGCCTAGATTATGTTGGATGAAATGATTTTATTTTCTATGTTTAAATACAAAATACACTTACCAAGCTTAAATTTACCATGTTTAAAAATTATGTTTTGATGAAAGTATTTGATTTGATATGTTTAAATACAAAGTACACTTACTAAGTTTAGATTTATCAATTTACCATCTTTAAATTATCTTTAAATTATATTTGATTAAAGTTAACCTTACAAGGAATATCTAATTAATTTACATAATCGTATTGCCCATTGGTTTTTGACTTTCCATACCTAAATTAAAATAAACTTTTACCATGCCTAGACTATGTTGGATCAAATGATTTTATTGTCTATGTTTAAATACAAAATACACTTACCAAGCTTAAATTTACCATGTTTAAAAATTATGTTTTGATGAAAGTATTTGATTTGATATGTTTAAATACAAAGTACACTTACTAAGTTTAGATTTATCAATTTACCATCTTTAAATTATATTTGATTAAAGTTAACCTTACAAGGAATATCTAATTAATTTACCTTTAGAAGATATAATATGTCAAATTTATCGGTTAATCTTTTAAAAGATATCAAGTTTGAATTAAAAGAAAAGAAAAAAAACATTTCTCCACCTTACTTATAATTTACTTCAATATTTCACCCCACCTTATTTTATAATTGACTCATATATTCCACTTTATGTCAACCCAACAATTTACGTAAATATTTCACCTAACCCCATTTTTAGCAATCTCACCACACCCCATCCCCATTAGTAATCTCACAACACCCCAACTCTAACTTCTTTCTTAATAATCTACATGCAAAAACATTTATGATAAACATGTATAAAATAAGAATCTCGTGAACTTTTTATTTATAGCTTAAACATATTTTGGAGGCTAACATAAAATGTCCATTAAGAAATCAAGTGAGCTACTATGCAACCAACATATTATAGTTTATTATTTCTATTCTAGAAATAGCAGAAGTTGCAACCAAAATATTATATTTTTTTATTCTTATTTTGGAGATAGTATAAGCATATTTTTTCTTTAAAAATTATGATGAATATGTCTAAACCATTTTTTTTTTAATCTAGAAAAATCTGGATTGATTTCTCATGTTTTTTCTAACTGCTACCACTATAACCTCTAAATATCTATTATACCTATAAATTAACCTATTAAACACCCTCAATTAACCTATTAGACTCCCGGCTACTATGAGTATGTTATAAGAATCGGCTACTATGAGTATGTTATAAGAATCTGAAACTGTAAATTTGATCGAAAAAGAGACTATGTAAATATATTTGGATCTCTCTGATCTTATATTTTTTTATTCTTCTTTTGGAGATAGTATAAGCATATTTTTTCTTTAAAAATTATGATGAATATGTCTAAACCATTTTTTTTTTTAATCTAGAAAAATCTGGATTGATTTCTCATATGGCACAAAGTTTTTTCTAACTGCTACCACTATAACCTCTAAATATCTATTATACCTATAAATTAACCTATTAAACACCCTCAATTAACCTATTAGGCTCCCGGCTACTATGAGTATGTTATAAGAATCTGAAACTGTAAATTTGATCGAAAAAGAGACTATGTAAATATATTTGGATCTCTCTGATCTCTTTGAATTTAAAACAGTACCACGATAGTATTTTTTTTTTTCAGAAAGAAAAGCAATATATTATATTGAGGCAATATATACATCATGGTCTGTAGATAATAGATAAAAGATTTGGTTCCCATATCAATGGTGACCAAACTCATAGGAAAGCTAAAAAATAGATTTTACATATAGTTGAAAGACATATAAAATGAGAACACTGAGCACCAAATAGAAACATATGATTTCAAACCTGACAGCATCAAAACATATATCAACATTTTTGCCATAATGTACTGTTGTATGGAGTTGATGACAAAACGAAACCAAAATGAACGTAAAGAGAGGATCCCAGTGCACTCAGATGGAAGACAGCTCCCGAAACTGGAGGAGGCGCTGCAATATAGAAGAGCAAGCCAACTGGTACTCTCGGTGATTAGATCCTGGACACCCATAAAAACTTACCTTAAAACTTAAGCTTACCATGCCTCATCTATGTTTAATCAACATTCAGCTTGATCCAAAGTCTCCAGCTTTGATGAAGCTCAATTTTGTTAGGTTCATTATGATGGTAATGTTTGAAGTAATAGATCATTAGACTGGTAAGAAAAATGTCTTTCACTTTAGTACTAGTTTTTCCTTATAAATATTGGTATATTGAGTTTT